>BQNB010001165.1:0-93281 GCA_026074375.1 Tanacetum coccineum
ACTTCATCCTCCTTTTCAGCAGGTTCCAAGCACATCCTTGGGATTATATGTAAATACATGTGCTTTAGTCCTCTGAACGTTCAACTTTCCACATTGAACTCAGCTACCAAGTTTTCTTAGTAGGGAGTGGGGTGTCCTAGCATTTAACGATTTAGTTGGACTTTAATCTCATCCCTTCTGCAGACTTTATAACCAAGTCTCTAGCCAGTCCATTCGTCAAGTGATCAGCTAAGTTTTGTTGAGACCTCACAAACTCTATAGATATCACCCCATTCATGATCAGCTCATGAATCATGCTATGCCTGACACCTAAGTGTCTAGACTTTTCATTGTACTTTTGGCCATAAGCCTTTGCCAATGTAGCAGCACCATCACAACGGATAGAAATAGGTGTTATAGGTTTGGACCACAATGAGATCTCAAGGAGCAAGTTTTTCAACCATTCTGCTTCGTTACCAGCAGCTGCTAGAGCCACAAATTCATATTCCATTGCTGAACCAGTAATGCAAGTTTGCTTCTTGGAAGCCCAAGAAATTGCACCACCACCAAGCAAGAATACCCAGCTACTTGTAGACGAATTATCCTTAGTACTGTTGATCTAGCTTGCATCAGTGTAACCTTCCAACACTGAAGGATAACCAGTATATGTCAATCTATAATCCATGGTTTTCTTTAAGTATTCTAGTACCCGCTGAATTGCTTGCCAGTACTGAGTACCAGGATTACTAGTATACCTGCTCAGTTTACCCACTGCAAAAGCAATATCATGACGTGTACCAGACATGGCATACATCAGGCAGCCAATCACACTAGAATACTCAAGTTGAGATATAGCTTAACCATTATTAGGCATCAGCTTCTCACTTGTATCCATATGAGTACTCACTAGAGTGCAATCAAAGTAATTGAATTTCTTTAGTACCTTCTTAATATAATGAGACTGAGAAATTGATATTCCATTACTTTCATGTTTAATCCTAATACCAAGAATAACATCAGCCTCTCCCATGTCTTTCATAGAGAACCTTGATGACAAAAATTCCTTTGTCAGGTCAACCTGAACTTGGTCAGTGCCAAAGATTAGCATGTCATTAACATATAGGCAAATGATGACTCCTTTACCAATTTCATCAAATTTGTTATCTACATATTTGTCAGCTTGGTTAAGTAAATATCCATTAGACAAAACCACTTCATCAAACTTTTGATGCCATTGCTTAGGTTCCTGCTTCAGTCCATATAAAGACTTAACCAATTTACATACCTTGTTTTCATTGCCATGCATGATGAAGCCCTGAGGTTGGTTCATATAGACCTCCTCATCCAAGTCACCATTCAAGAAAGCTGTCTTAACATCCATCTGATGAATAATCAGATTGTTAATTGATGTCATAACAATCAACAGTCTTATGGTACTGATACGTGCCACTAGAGCATAAGTATCAAAGTAGTTTATCCCTGACTTTTGTTTAAAGCCCTGAATAACCAGCCTTGCCTTAAACTTTTCAATAGTTCCATCTAACTTCAGTTTTCTTTTGAAGATCCATTTACAACCAATAGGTTTGCAACCTAGAGGTAGATCAGCCAACACCCAAGTGTTGTTGCCCATGATGGAGTCCATCTCATCATTAATTGCTTCTTTCAAGAAAGCAACATCCTAGGACTTCATTGCTTCATCAAATGTTTTGGGGTCATCCTCAACATTAAAGCAATCGGAGTGTTGGTCAAAGACCTCATCCCTTGTTCCTTCAATTAAATATAATTGAAAGTCAGGTCCAAAATCCTTTGAAGTCCTATTCCTTTTGCTTTTTCTAAGCTCAGGTTCAGGTTGTTGAACAACCTCTTCAGTGACCTCTTCAGGGACAATTGAACAACCAATGTCTTCAATTCCATAAGGAATACTGAGACTTAGTCTAGGGACTAATGAGAATATATTCTCATCAGAGAAGATAGCATCCTTTGATTCAATTATTGAGTTAATTGAAACTGAAACATTAGGCTCAAGGGACATGAACCTAAAAGCTTGGAATGCTCAGGCATAAACAAAGATGCATACAAGGTTTGGTTTCCTTTTAGTCCAGGTTCATAAGGGTTCATGATGACATGTTCCTTTTATTGGAACCCTATTTTAATACATTAATCAAGCTGTTAACTTAGATTCACCCAAATCCCTTGACCTCAGTCCTGAGTGGATAGGACAAGATGAATTAACCATTTCTTTTTGTACTCTTTATTTTTTCCTTTCTCAGATATACCTTTTTTGTTGTGGAGTTATAGAGGAGCAGTCGTTTTCATGGATAATTTCAACTGATACGAAATACAGAGTATCCATGTACTCACCTTCCCTTATCAGTCCTGAATCTTTTGATTTGGTGACCCTTGTTGTAATTCAAATTCAGTTTTGAATATTTGAATTTTTAATGCTTCAATCCTTTGATGTAGTAAATAAACATAACAAAACGAGAGATCATCAATAAATGTCACAAAGTATTTTTTATTCCCCAATGAAGGAGTAGCATGCAGATCACATAAATCACTGTGGATCAGCTCCAAAACTTCAGTTTCACATTTTACATTTTGGAATGGTTTCTTAGTTATTTTGGTCAGCATGCAAGTCTTACACTTTTCAGTGTCCATGTCAAAAGTATGGATTAACCCATCCTTAGACATATCTTGCATCCTCTTAAAGTGGACATGACCTAGTCTAGCATGCCATATGATTGATTCAGTTTAGAGGTTGACATGAAGGATGGACCAATATTATCATTGACAATATTAAGCCTAAACATATGATTACTTAAATAAACAAAACCAATAAACACACCATGTTTGGATAAAACAAATTTATTAGCTTCAATCACTTGTTTATAAACACAATTATTCAAAACACTACTAGAAACCAAATTGTTCCTTTTAATTTGGAAACATTGCAAACGTTAAACAATGAAAAACATCTTTCAAGAACTTTAAACTTAAGATTACACAACTACGTCCATGCACCAGGGGGGTTTTGCTGACTCATTTCCATGTGTAAGTACAGAAATCCGTCATTTAGTGAACTCATAGGTCTTGAACCAGCATCTATCTTTACAAACATGAACTGTTGCTCCTAAGTCAACCCACAGCAACATCATCATCTGCACAAAGTCTAAGCTTCAGTACATATGTAAACTTAATATACCTGGAAGGATTTATTAAACATATTATGATCCTTTCAGTTGAGTTGGTAGAATATCCACTCAACCATTTTGCATGACCATGAACCTGGCTTTGTTGCAACTTTTCCTTTGCAATCCTTTTTTTCAATGGTGTCCGGTTTCCTAACACTTCCCAACAGTCACTTTGGACTTCTTTGTAGGATTAGCCTGAGTATCATGATGTTTACGTTTACCCCCCTTTGTGTAATTTTACCTGGAGGAGTTGTTATCTCCACCATATTTGACAACGAAGGACCAACAACCCTATCCTCTTTTCGCACCTCTCCCCCGTAAACTCCCCTCTCATCGCAACGCCTAAGGGAATATACTTTAATCGCTAGATGACGCTTGCTCAACTCAAATAGGAGGTAAACTCCATTCGAATGGTTTTCAAGGCTTCTTGTTTACAGTTTTTTGCTTGGCTTTTGAAATCTTTCCTTTGAAGGGGGAAAGGGTGGAAGGATAGTTTTTAGTAAAGTTTTTAAAAAACTTATAAGAAGAGGAAAAAAAAGCTTTATCTAAAGAAGTATGGGTAATGGTAAAAAGTGGATGGGATAGTGGAAGTTTAAGTAAAGTTGCAGGTTTGAAATAAGTAAAAAAAGAAGTTTAAGTTTGAAGTAGTTTAATTAGTTAGACAGGAATAGGGAACATAGTTTGTTAAAAAAATAAAAAAAGTTTGAAAGTTCAAACAGTTTTGAGTTTATAAGTTTATAATAAAGTTGAAGTAGTTTATTTTAGTTTTTCAAGATACATGACCTGTGAGATGGATTCATGTGAGGGGAATGGATCATCCCATGTTTATTCTTTATGTTGATTGAAACCTTATCCAAGAGATACTCAAAGGAAGTTCATTGTATTAAGAAAAGAGTTCAAGAAACGAAAAAGAAGTTCAATTGTTATGTTCCATAACTGGTCTCTTGATTTAGTCGTTTTATAATTGGTGTTGAGATGATGATGTGTGGTGAAATTACTTAACATAGGAACTTTTACTTGATGCTCATCTTTCCAGCCATATATTTTGGCCTTCCTCTAAAGATTCACTTAGTTTTCTTTGGAAAGATTCAACATTCTTGTAATATGAAATAAGAATTCAAACATATCATTGAGGATTAAATTCTGCAAACATAGTTATCATTGTCCCACTTGGCCCTCTTTCTGACTTGTTATATGGCTGGATCACCACCACCATCTTCAGGAAAGCAAGAAGTGCATCTTCTTCTGCCATCTTCTAAAGTTTCACCCCATTTAACTTGTCAAGTTGGGCAAAAGTTTCAAGCACTGTGTTTATAGATGCATCACTCCATTGAATTATCACAAAATAATTCTTCTTTGGTTGTGGTTGTGAAGATCCCGAGTAGGGTGAAGACAATAATAGCCTAGCTAATTACAAGATGGTTTACGGATATCACTGAATTCGTCTTTGTTTCTCGTATCAATTTTTTTCAAAGAAAGATGATTTATTCGACCCTTTTGTCTTGGGTTTTGATAACGAAATAACCTCTCTTGGGATAAAATCAAGTGTTTGTTTTCTTGTTTCTAAGCACAGATCAATAACCTGTATTTCTAGTGTTTTTTTTGTTTTATGTGTGTTTTTTTTTATGCAATTTTAATCCCTATGTTAAGGCGGGAAAGGATAATTCTCCCAAACCTATTGAAGGGAATTTAATGAGGGATTTACATGGCCATTAATCTCTTCTATAATTATCCTTATAAATTTAGGAGGAATTAGTGATTATTATTGAACAAATTAAACATTTACATGGTATTAGTGCAATAGTGTCAAATCTGCCTCAAACTGCAAAAAAAAACAAATAAGTTGTTACAAAAAACATGTTATGTAGTCAAAACCTTTGTTGTGCCACCTTAAATGTTTGTAACCATTCCTTTATTTAATTCTAACCACTAAAAAGTGTCAGGGGTAATGAGGGGGAGAAGAATAGAAGAAAGGGGAAAAAAATATGTGAATCTTAATGGTAGTAATGGTGTTTGTTTGTTACACTACCCGGTAACCTTCAAATCACATTGTCCCAAGTATGATCCGATTGGAAGGATTCCTACAATTGCACTAAATTTCTAATAATAACATCTTTGTTTTTCATATCCTCGATGTCCTTGACTTCACTATTAATATTTACAAGATAACATTGTTTGCTTCCCATGCCGTATATATATGTACTAGTTTCATAGCCCGCCCGGATGGGCAGGCTAGCTTTAAGATTTTACTTGATAATAATAAGAGAGTATGTAAACACATGAAGTAGCTCTTAAACAAAACAACATCTTTAGAGCTTAGTTGATAAAAAAATTGAGCTAATCACCAGTAGATATAGTTTACTGGAAATTTTAATTTAATATATAATTTAATTAAATATTATTTTTATATTTTAATATTTTAAATAATTATATAAAATATATTATATAATTGATTATATTTTTATTATTATATATTTTATAATATTTTTAATTATAATAAATTATATTTTTAATAATATATATTATTATTATTTTTTTTATTTTATTTTTTTATAATTTATTTTATTTTTTAATTTAATTTTATAATTTATTATTAATTTTAAATAATAATATTTTTATTTTATTTATATAGAATATATATAATAATAATAAATAATTAATTTTATTTATTATTTTTTTTTTATTTTTTTATATTTTTATTTTATTATATTTTTATTTTATTTATTTTATTTTTTTAATTTATTTTTTTTTTTTTTATATTCTTTATATATATTTTTTTTTATTTTTTTATAATTTTTTTTTATATATTTATTTAATATTTTTTTTTTTACATTTATTTATTTATATTTTTTTTTTTTTTTATAATTTAATTTGTTTTTAAGCAATTATTATTAATTCTTTCATCTTCTCAACTTTTTTGAATGTGGAATCATACTTCTCTCAACTTGTGATCTTCTTTGCCCATCTTTCTGTTCCTAAGTCAGCACAAATTTGTCATTACCCATTGATAGCCAACTTCAGTACATGGGAGACTCATGTGGGAAATGCTATCACATGTACAGCTTCCTCCCCAAGAATTCCGCAATTATATAATATTTTGCACTGCATGCCTATTAATCAACCATTTTTTTCTCAAGTTGCAAAATCACTCATGGAGGAGAAACGGTAAATATATGTAGAATCGAGATATACCTTAGCATGTTCTCATTCTCTTAGAAGGAGAACACCAGCACCTTCTCCTATTACAAATCCATTACGGCTTTGCTCAACCAAAATGACAATGTAAAGAGATCAAAAAATTGAGTTATTTTCAAAAGAACTAAATATAAGAAATCATACCACATCAATGTAATGCTTTAGTTTGATCACCACATCCCAAGAGGTGCACTAAATATAAGATGGTTTAAGTTCAACCCCAAGGTGAAGCGTCTGTTCTGGTTTCTGGATTCCTGTGTGCGGGAATATTGTTAAGTATTTCCTCTCTTATTTCTTGCGGATATTCTTGTAAAGCTGATGCATCTGTCTGACTTAAAGAACATGGAATTAGACCGCTTACCATCATTTTATGAAGGTTGGAGCAAACAGCATCTATAGCAAAGCAACACACATTATTTGACATCTTCTGGTTCAAACCTGTGCTCTATACCCTTTAAATTTACAGCAGACAGTTAGGAAACTCCATTAAAGGTATACTCTTCTAGTAGAAGTGACAAATTCGGTGAATCTAGTATCAAGTAAAAAAAGGTAATCTATTGGCACGAGTCAGGTTGACTCGCTACAAAGATGCGGGGTTCGCAATGTACCTTGAGTATCTCTAGGAAAAATTAAATGAAGTGACAACGTAAATACTTTCAGACCTATGCTTTGTACGTAAGGTTGTTTAAATTTTTTCAGCCTAAATACATTTTTTATTTCAGAAAGGAAAAAAAAAAAAAAAAAAAAAAACTCAGGGAGGAAGGATCTTCTTCTTAGAGATAATAGCACCAACTGCTTTGCTTTTAGACTGATGGAGTTGATCAGTGAAGTGTTCCTTTATATCTTCAAGATAGTAGGGCTCATTAAAAAGTTTGTGGTCTTTAATCTAAAAAAAGCTAGAATAATCATGACATAAGTTTAATGTTTCCAATTAGCACTTTTGCCATTAAACCATACGAAATTTTCAAATTCTTGTACTCGTAATGTGACCGATTAGTGGCTGGCGGGCAGGATTGCTATCGGTCTCCAATTATCATGACACAATACAAAACATAATATGTATCAGCAGATGTTATGTTAAAAAAAATTTACATTAATGCTTGTATTAAAATATGCATTTTTTAGTACAATAGTGTTATGTCCCAAAAGTAAAAAACACTCGCTTTTTAAAATGCAATGTCATCTTGTGATGAAAATATTAAAAAAGTCTTGATCTATAACATATAGATGTCTATTATTTTTTCCATTCATTACATCGTGTGGATGATGAAAACTATTATCCTTTTTCACAGGGTAAAGGGCCCCTCCTAATCCTGCCTCATCCCCCCTATTGTAAAGGGACAATTGAAGCGATATAATAAGTCAACTTATTGATCAAAGGAATAAACACCTAAAAAAGCATTTAATAATAAGTATTAACCTCTCCCCAATCTCTTCCGTTAGTAGCCTCGAGATCCATTACCTGTCACAAACACGAACTCATAACTGAATCAAGCAAGTGAATCAACATATAGGAAGAGTGACATCATAATCAAAATAAGTGAATCAAGTATGTGATCTAACCTGTAGTTCGATATCGAATTGCTCACAAGGGACAGTTTCACAATTTGCGCATGCTTTCTCGACTAATGTTTCGTTGTACGCTCCAGTAACACACTTCACATTTCAGGATCAAGATTATTAAAAAAATCCACCAATGCATGGTATGCCACTCAGATTCCAACTTCATCTTTAACAGAACCAATGAGATCAGTTGAATTCTACGGCCCTGCAATATTACCTGCATTAAATTAAAGAGGCCGATTAAATAAGAAACCTATAATACGCACATAATACGCACTATCAGAAATGTACACTTAGGGCTGTTTGGGATTGCACATTTAAACTGATTTTTGTTACGGTGTATGCTAAAAAGGTTTGAATGGGCATATTTCTTCAATTTCAATATCCCCATGAGAAAAGTCTTAGTAAAATGTACCTCCATACCACATTCCTGTACTCACTCCAAAGACAAAATTACAAAATTACAAAAACAATTGCGGCAGTATTCGAAGTCTAATTGTAACAATGAGTTATATCCAAGAACACTCAACATGTTAAATTCATTCAGGAATTTCCGCAAACACAGGATATGCAATTTATCACCCAAAAACTACTTCAAACAACAATAACATGTTTAAATAAATGCACTTCGGACTTTCATCAAACACTTGTTATGTAAATACTTTAAACACTTAGTGATCTTCTTGATGAACATGTTATATTACAATTGGATGCGCACCAACAATTTTTCGATACAACAGGGCAATCCAAACATAGTTGTTCTTGATACTTCCAATTTTTATCCTCCAAACCCATTTTTAAGTATGATCCGATTCCCATAATTGCACTAAATTTCCAACAATAACATCTTTGTTTTTCATATCCTCGATGTCCTTGACTTCACTATTAATATTTCCCAAGATACAAGTTTGCTTCCTATGCCGTATATATATGTATGATTAATGATTAATTGCGGTAGTAAAAACCTAGTGATTTAACTAATATGTAAAATGATATATTAGACAATGGCATGTATACAGGTGATTAACTGATGATTAATGGGTGATGGTGGACATGATCGTCAACGTCATAACTAAAGACAGAAGTTTTGCTCTATGATTGATAATGTCTTTTTGTAAAAGCCTCTGTTTGTAGTGGTACGAGTTTCTACTAACAGGTATGGTGTTTGCATGAGGTAAATGTAGTCAAAAAAGAGATTTCTTCATGGTTTCCTAGGTCTAGCCTATCTTCCAACATAATGCTAGCATAGATGAATGATGAATGGAATAATGTTTAGTTTCAGTTTATATATAAAATGTTTTTTTTTCATTGTTGTATAAAGAATTATGAGCATGTCCATTTAATCCTTGAATCTTTCATTTTATTTTATTAAGTTATCTTAATAATATAATTCACCGTGATAAGAAAAAAAACCTAAAGACAGAAAGCGATAATTATAACTCATGTTGGGGAAGAAAAAACAAGGGTTAAAACAGCAAAAAAGGCATAATGCTCCATACCCAATCGTTTTATAATCTTTCATCTTTTAATTAGCTTACTTTCGTCCTAACCAACTTGTTACACAGTCGATCTAATTCAGCTAGTTAAATACTAAGGGGTGCTTGGTTTATGCTAATTAAACGTAGCAAGATACTAGAAAATACAACTAAAACTAACAGAATAATTTCGATCAAATATTTTGTAACTATCTTGATTCTTGACCCTAAAGACGATAAGGAGACACAATGTTAATTCGAACCACATGACCCTAAAACTACAATGATTCTTCCAGATGTAACAAGATAACAACCGAGGTAAAGAGTTGTCGTTGAACCCAAACATTCGTATGTAACTTTCGTCATAAAATTTAGGATTAATTACTTGATAATGTATTATACTTGTCACTTTTTGTTATTTTGTGTACTGAACTTTTTTTTTCTTATTGTGTGTACTAAACTTTCAAATTTCAACCTTTATGTGTATTTGTGACCGTTTTACCCTTACTTTTTTCAAAATTTGAAAGGTAAAATGGTCATTTTTCATAGCTAAAAAGTGACAAAATACACACAAAGATTGAAATGTAAAAGTTCATTACACACAATAAGAAAAAAAATAGTTCAATACACACAATAATAAAAAGTGACAAGTATGATACATTTTCACGCAATTATCTCTAAAATTTATGCATAGATCAGTGTTAACGATCCTTTATTTGATGACTATTCACAGTTTTTTAATTCAAAGATCTTAACTATTACTTTATTTGATTAATAATATCTAAAGAGGGTGTAACATGAAAATTGACAACCTACCTCTTGATTATTGCATTGGTTAATGGTTCTTGTTGACATCGACTCCCCTACAATTACTTGAAAACGCTATCTCAACAAGAAGTTGGATGTTTGTTCAAGAAAAAACAAGAAGTTGGTGTTTGTGTCTAATAATTTCTTGTATAATTACTCATTTACCCTTCTCTATCAAAATCATAGAATCAAGTTGATTTTGATTTTAACTATTTTGTCAAATTTTATTCGTAACAATATTTTTTTGTTAGAGGTAAATGATCGTTCATTTTCTGAATAAACTCGTATGTAAAGACATAAATTTCTCTTTAGCAGTCTTCTGTCTTCACCGACCGGTTTCATAACTAACATAAAAAAGTAGACCAGGTAACATTAACACATATTATGTGACCTTTAAAAGGTATAAAAAAAATCATGTGAGGAAAGACTAATGGACAACGGATAAGAAACACTTCTTCTGTCACTGTTGCTCTACATTATTGGATCAATTTTTGCCAGTTTCTTCATGACTCGTAATTAATGTAATTCAATCTTACATGGCACATGACATGTAGTGTTAGTTCCGGTTTAAAAAGATAGTTTTGTGATGATGTATTTCGTACTACTACTTGTTACTTCAAGGCGAGTTCTCTTTATCCTTAAAGCAATTTCGCCCCCGTCGTTCTTTCGAACAATCGTGTTCCTGGTTACTGACGAATTGCCTCCTAAGATACAATGAAGCAACGCGTGTAGCAATTATCAACACTACACGAAGTGGTGATAATCCGAATGAACTACAGAGTTATCGAGGATTTCAAAACACTATAAATAATAATTCTATAGCACTATTATTTATAGCAATTGGGTATACTAAAAGAGAGGGTTTGTATGTGTTTTTCGTGTGTTTTGGATGATAAAAACGTTGGATTAATGCCACTATATATAGGCAGCCTCGTGACCATTCAAACAGTCACAATGGTTGACAAAAAGGTGTGATTAGCGACGACTTAGCGACAAAAAAAACCGTCGCTATTAATTTCAACAGGAACAGTCGCAACGGTTGGCATATTGACACCTTTTTGACAGATATAATCGTCACCAAAACGATTAGGCATGTTTTTACATCGTGATGGTTCATTAGCGACGATTTTGTGACAAAAAAACTATCACTAACATCCATTTCGTGGTAAACACCAAAACACAACAAAATTCTCTTTTTCTTCCTAAGATTCAACCCAAATGACTTATGTTTCTTTTGAAAATAATTACTCAACAATCCCTCACCATTTTCAAAATAGACATAGGTTTTGAAAGACACATAAGACCTAACCCGATTCAGAAATCCCCAGGGGTGTTATGCATAAGTAAAGATGAAATATTACACCTTGAATCTTTACGTAGTGATAGCGCTCAAGCTTAACTAGGGTAAGAGTGGTTAAACCAAAGTCATTGAACCACCTTCCTTTATATGTTAAACGGAAACGCTTCACGCATATCCTTCCTCTCGTTCATTCAATCCACTTTGTGTCGACCCGTTGAAACTGGCATTGGGTCTATATCTCGGTTTCTCAGAATGCTTTAGAGCCAAGCCCTTCGGCTCATAGGAAGTGGCCTCACTTCCACATTCAGATAGGCGGACCTTATCAAAATTGTTCCCGTAACTTAAAACAATCCAACACAATTTGTGTTATAAGTCCATTAAGAACTTTGTTCAACCTTTAACTGCATTACGGTTCCAAGTTCCACTAACCCCTGGGATGGTATTTTCTAAATCTCGTAGAACTTCAGTCACGTTCGGATGATGTACTTTTACTTCTCAAGAGACTTGGTGAATAACCAAGCGTCAAGACAAGGTTCCATCATGGGTGACTACTTGTACATGGGCTTGAGTCCCATCCCTTGCGAAGTATTTTTAATCAGTTTTCTTGGTAGTCCTTTTGTAAAGGATCTGCTAAGTTCTTACTAGATCGTAAGAAGCTAACGGTGATCACCCCATCATTTATCAACTGATTGAGATGTCCGTGTCTAAGTCCCATATGCCTGGACTTACCATTGTACACTTGATTGTATGCTATTGATAGTGTAGATTGACTACTATCACAGTGCACAGAGATTGACGGCATAGGTTTCGGCCATAAGAGTATGTTTATTAACAAGTCCCGTAGCCATTCTGCTTCTTTACGATATGAAGCCAATGCCACAAACTATGCTGCCATGATAGAGCTTGTTAAGCAGCTCTATTTCTTTGATCCCCAAGACACTGCACCCCCACCAAGACTGAATATTCATTCGCTCGTGGATATGTAGTATTCTTGATCAGTTATCCAACTTGCATAAGTATAACCTTCTAATACTGATGGATCTCCGCTCTATTCCAAACCATAATCCATGGTTTTTTTCCAAGTATTTAAATACTCGATTTACAGCATCCCAATTTTCATTGCCAAGACTATTAGTATGCCTACTTAATCTACTGCATAAGCAATATCAGGTATAGTACATGTCATGGTGTACATAAGATTACAAATAACCTTAGCGTACTTATTTTGTGACAAGTATCTACCAGCATTGTAAGTTAAATTTAAAAACTGTAGTACTCAAATGTCATGTATACCCTTGAATTTTCATTTTGTTTAAAGAGAAGAACAAAGTGAAACTAAATCTTTTCAACGAAACAAACTGACTTTTGGCATATTGGTCTTTAGGTGGCTCATCAAATTATAGACTGCTTGTAAGCAGTTCAAGTTTTAGTATGTGAAGACATATTAGGACTGACAAGTCGAACTAACTGATTTTTACGCGTATCAAGCAAGTTAGACTCGTGCGATGCGCTCTATTATATAACGAGATGGTAAGTAACCCGCGCGTTGCGACGGAGGCTTATTTGTTATAAACGTATGTGGTTAATTTGTTTTTTTAGAAGTTAAAGGATGTTTTATGGTAAGTTTGTGTTCTGGATATCTTTTTGTTTAGTACTTTCATTGTTAGGGGTGGTTTCATTTTTTTCATAGTTTCAAGGCGTTTTTATGTGTTGTTTTCTATTTTTGAAGGGTTGAAAATAGGTGTGAGTAGAAAAACCGAAAAAATCGAAAACCAAAACTAAACTAATAACCGAACTGAATTTACTAAAACCGAACCGAACCGAACTACTAATCCGGTTCTCGGGTTGGATATGGGTTTGGCAATCTAAACCGAAAACCGAATTCATATAAATATATATATATTTTTTTATATTTATATATATATAAATACCATTAAAATTTTATCTTAATATAAAAAAACACTTTTTATACTTGAAATAATTTTTTTGTTTGTTAAATATCTATATAATTTTTTTTTAAAATAAATACTGAAATTCGGGTTATTCGGTTTATTCGGGTCAATCCGAGAACCGAACCGAATTCAAATTCGGTTTTCGGTTCGGTTTGGTTAAATTCTAGTTCGGTGCAGTTTGGTTTTCTGGTTGACCCAAAAAAAAAATTAACCGAACAATCCGATAACCAAACCGATCAACACCCCTAGTTGTAAACGAAATAAGAGAAAAAAAAAAGAAATAAGAAAGAATCTGATGGACTGGACTCAGAAAAGATATTAAGGAATCAGACCAAGGTTAACCCACTAAAAGCCCGCCAGTATTTTGTCCTGTTTCGTGATGCTCTTTAGTATATTGTTCAATAAGATATTGTTGTTAATAGGTTTCATTTTGCGAAGGTTAAATTTGGTAATACAAAATGAAGTAGACCCTTGCGATAACATTATGTATCTTGGCCTCTTGCTCATGTGTACAACTCATAAAATCTTGGTATGATTTTGTTATCTATTCCAAAAATTAAGAATAAAACATACTCACATGCAATTATTAATTCTATACCTTTCACCTAATAATAGTTTTAAAACTCAAGAAGAAAAAAAAAATTCATAAGTCTCAATCAAATTGCTCCCTTGCTCTACAAAAACCTCATCTCTATACCACTTCTAAACCAATTCCTCCAACTTTACAAATTTAGTTGCAAAATCTTTTAGCAAGAAAATGAGAGAAATTCTACACATTCAAGCCGGACAATGCGGAAACCAAATTGGTGCAAAGTTTTGGGAGGTTGTTTGTAACGAACATGGAATCGATGCCACAGGATCATACAATGGTAGCACTCATGTTCAACTAGAAAGGATCAATGTGTACTATAACGAGGCTAGTGGTGGACGATATGTCCCAAGGGCCGTGCTAGTTGATCTTGAGCCCGGTACTATGGATAGTCTACGTGCAGGGCCTTATGGGAAAATATTTCGTCCTGATAACTTTATTTTTGGCCAAAATGGTGCGGGAAATAATTGGGCTAAGGGTCATTATACTGAAGGTGCCGAGTTAGTTGATGCGGTTCTTGATGTTGTTCGTAAAGAAGCTGAAAATTGTGATTGTTTACAAGGTATTTATAAACTACAATATCCAAAATAACTTGTTAGGTATAATATCTATAACTATTTGTTGTATCTAAGCTTAAATGTTTATTATGTGACAGGATTTCAAGTATGTCATTCGCTAGGAGGGGGTACGGGTTCTGGTATGGGTACCTTACTCATATCGAAGATCCGAGAGGAATATCCTGACAGGATGATGTTGACATTCTCGGTATTTCCATCACCAAAGGTGTCGGACACGGTGGTTGAGCCGTATAATGCCACCTTGTCTGTCCACCAGTTGGTCGAAAATGCCGATGAATGTATGGTATTAGATAATGAAGCCTTGTATGATATATGCTTCCGCACCCTCAAGCTCACTAACCCGAGTTGTAAGTCATTCAAAATATACATACACCTCTGTATTTTAATCTTTTTCCTGTGTACTAAGAGGCTGTTTGAGATTACTAATTCAAATGCTTAATTATTTGCTTATTTTTTAAGCACATAAGCCGATTTAAAAAGAAAATGTTGGTATTCATTTTAGTTTGTAACTTAAACATCCACTTTATCTATGGACTATGCAGTTGGCGACTTAAACCACTTAATATCAACTACCATGAGTGGCGTCACTTGTTGCCTCCGGTTCCCGGGCCAACTCAACTCGGACCTCCGTAAACTCGCTGTGAACCTTATCCCCTTCCCCCGCCTCCACTTTTTCATGGTTGGGTTCGCGCCTTTAACCTCCCGTGGGTCCCAACAATACCGCGCCTTGACCATCCCAGAACTCACCCAACAAATGTGGGATGCCAAAAACATGATGTGTGCAGCCGACCCACGACACGGCCGTTACCTTACAGCCTCGGCTATGTTTCGTGGCAAAATGTCCACGAAAGAAGTCGATGAGCAAATGATGAATGTACAAAATAAAAACTCCTCTTATTTCGTAGAATGGATCCCTAACAATGTGAAATCGAGTGTGTGTGACATTCCTCCCACAGGGTTGTCTATGTCGTCTACATTTATGGGAAATTCAACGTCTATTCAGGAAATGTTTAGGCGTGTGAGTGAGCAGTTCACGGTTATGTTTAGACGCAAGGCATTTTTACATTGGTACACTAGTGAGGGGATGGATGAGATGGAGTTCACCGAGGCGGAGAGCAACATGAACGACTTGGTGTCGGAGTATCAACAGTATCAAGATGCCGTGGCTGATGATGTCGAAGACGGTGAGTACGAAGAAGAGGATGAAGAAAAGTAAATACGGGTATTTTGTTGTATTTAACGTTTTTGTAATATGGGTCTTGTACGATTTTTTGTGTGCTTTGCAACATTTCATCGTGTGATTATATTTCTTTTGCTTTGGATTTTGAGTTATGTGTATTGTTTGTTTTATTTCATTGAGAATAAAATATTAGTGATTTGTAATTTATAAATCTGTTTATTGTGCTTGGTTCAGTTTAGCTAGCAGCGCAGTTTGTTGGTCGTTTGTCTTTCACCTTTACGTAATGTTATTTTGATCTGAATTGAAGTTTGGTTGCTTTGAAATAACAGCTTTAGATTCAAATGAGAACGCAAACAAAGCATTAGAAAGAAAAAAACACATGAAGTTCGCCTCCGGTAGAGCGTGTTTGATTAAACTTATACGCCATAATTTTCCGGTTTGTTTTGTTTTATAACTTATGAACTTATATAAAGGCAACATGTTGGAGAGCACGGTGCAAGGTGGTATTCGTCCGCCGTTTGCCCAAACAAGCACCAATGGCGCTGATGTTCTGCATCGGCAGCGGCATCATTCGTGCGTTTTTGTATTTATGTTTCTTTTTTGTGAGTGAGAGGAGTATTTTTTTTGTGGGACCTAAGGGTACCAATAAGTGTTATTGGTTTTTTGCTGATAAGATGTATTAGTTATTGAAAAGGTGTTGAAGCGGCACTGACATGACACACCAATAAGTGTTATCAGGGAAAAGTTGTACCTAACTCTCTTAGAGTAAGTGGTGCAACCCATTGACGGTGTGTTTTTTAACCAATAGCACACTAGTGACAAGCTAAATTGCACCACCATTGATCTTATTCATCTATTTTATTGGGCTATTAACGAGCATGGTTGATTTTTTTTCATTTTTCATTTTTTTTCTTTTTGAACAAATGGCACACCGAAAAAGATTATTGGCATCTATAACAATTATTAGCACTTATACTAGGGTTTGTGAAATACAGTATATGCGAGAAACCACTCTATGGGGGTGTTTGTTTCAGCTTATATGTAGGCTTATGAGCTTATTTGATTTCAGCTTATATAACATAAGCCCTAATTTTCTGGCTTATTTTGAGGCTTGTAGGCTTATATAAGTTTATTACGGTATGAAAAAAACTTATATAAACTCATAAGTCTCAATATAAGCCAGAAAGTTAAAGCTTTTGTTATATAAGCCGAAGTCAAATAAGCCCACAAGCCCACATATAAGATGAAATAAACACCCCCTATGTAAACACCTCCTAAACACATAAAATACCCCTTGAAAAACCTTTGAAAAAAACTGCTTTCAGGTTCCTCCCCAACGATGACATCTTCCATCATGTGAGCAAATCGGAGTCCTTATTTTTTAGTGTCATAGGTACTAAAATTAATTTGTTTGTCGAGATGCTTTGTGTAATTGCATTTAGTTTTTGCTATTTAAATGTTAATTTCTTTTAGTGGTTGTATCAATGTTTAGAAACAATTATATAAAACAAAATATTATTAGTAATAAAAACTGAAATTGAGAGAGAATTTAGAGGTGACTAAAACATTTTGATTTCATTAAGTGAGAAATGAAGGAGTGGACATCTCATTTTATACAAGGGGAAAGGGGAATCAGTTGAGTAATTGATTTACCCGCCAAAATGCAAAAGGAAACAAAGTTACAATATCTACCCTATAGTTACAAAATAGACAAAATTGAACTACTAACTACACTGTTACATTGAAATCAAATCTATCCTACATACAAACAAACTAGTTTATACACTGTTGCATTGAGGGAAAGCACTTGATCTATTCCTTTGTTGCTTGTTTTGAATCTGCTTGACCCTGAGCTTATTAGACTTGATTCTTGAAACAGAATTAAGACTTGATGAGCCATTACCCCCCCTTCCCCTCACAATTTGGCAATGTGTAAGGATCACATATGCCAAACTTGGAGATACAATGACAGCGAGGAGCTTTAAAAAGACATTTGGTTAACACATAGGCCAATTGATGTTGAGTAGGGATGAAAGTGGGTAGAATTAAGCCTTGTCTGATTTTGTCCCTTACAAAATGACAGTCTCTCTCAATATGCTTTTTCGTGGCATGTTGAACAGGATTAGATGCCGGGGTAATAGCTGAAGCATTGTCACAGTAAATAGTTGTTGGAGAGGAAGTGATAACACCCCAAATCTTTGAAGAGACATTTGATCCATGAGACTTCACAAGTAGCATCAGCTAGAGCCCTATACTCTGCTTCAGTAGAGCTCCTAGAAACCACAGTCTGTTTCTTTGACTTCCATGAGATTAAGCAAGGCCATAAGAAGATACAATATCCAGTAACAGATCTTCTAGAGAAGCTACAACTAGCCCAGTCACTATCACAAAAGACTTTGAGCTTTAAAGAGGTGTTTGTTTGAAAAATTAGACCTTGTCCTGGACATGCTTTCAGGTATCTGAGAACTTTGATGAGGGCTTTGAGGTGAGGAGTTCTGGGTGCTTGAATGAATTGACTGAGATTTTGTGCAGCATAGGAAATGTCAGGTCTAGTGATGGTTAAGTATATGAGTTTTCCAACCAGGGTTCTGTACTGAGATGGATCATCAAGTGGTTCACCGTCATCATGGTTTAATTTAATGATGGGGTCAAAGGGAATAGATGAAGGTTTTACATTAAGAAGACCAGCACTTTGCAAAAGTTTAAGTGTGTATTTCCATTGGGTCATAATGAGACCAGTTGAATTCCTTAGAATCTCAATGCCTAGGTAGTAGTTGAGTGATCCTAGATCTTTGATGTTGAATTCCTTGTGAAGTTGGTGTTTGACTTGGTTAATGAAGTTGACATTATTGCCTGTGAGAATAATGTCATCTACATACACAAGTAGGCATAGGAAAATCTCATTACTTCTGAAAGTAAATAATGAGGTATCAACATAACTCTGAATGAATCCAATGGTTTGAAGGAAATTTGTCAGCTTGAGGTACCATTGTCTGTTTGCATGTTTCAGACCATAAAGTGACTTTTGAAGCTTGCAAATACCTGTTTTTAATTACGGAAGAGTGTAGCCTTGGGGAATTTTCATGTAAATCTCTTCTGGAAGATCACCATGTAGGAAGGCATTGTTGATGTCTAATTGAGCAACATGTTATTGATTATGAACTGCTACAACTAGAACAGCCCTGACTGTAACCATCTTAGCAACATGAGCAAATGTGTCATGAAAATCAATACCTTCCTTTTATGTGTGGCCTTTTGCTACCAATCTAGCTTTGTATTTAGCTATAGACCCATCTGCCTTACAGTTAATCCTATATACCCATTTACAGCTAATAGGAGATTTCCCAGGTGGTAATTCAGTGATAGTCCAGGTGTGATTAGCTTCTAAGGCAACTAATTCTAAGTTTATTGCTTTTATCCAGTTTTGGTCTTTGACTGCTTGAGTATAAGATTGAGGCTCAATAATAGGGTTAATTGTGTTAATAAAGTGTCTAGTAAATGGTGTTTGAATATTGTTATAACTAATGAAGTTAGTGAAGTGATGTTTGGAGGATGAAGGAAGATTGATATGATAGTCTTGTAGTTTGGTTGGGAGTTTAGTGGTTTCGTTAGAGGTTCTTGATGGAGGAGGAGGATTATTGTTGAGTGGTTGGGGAGGATTGATGTCTGTGGTGTTGATTGTTTATGTGGGAGGAGTTTGTGAAATAGTGTTCGAAAGAACAAAGGTTGAAGTAGAATCTGTGGATTGGTCAGTTGTAACAACCGGCAATTTTCAGAACTTTAAATTACCATTTTACCCTTTGACTTTTTGGTTCCGACTTGACCTTTTGACATTTTGACCTCGTAGTGTCGCATAAAAACGATTATCGCGTAGCCGGTAAAATTTCAAAACATATTTAAATAATAAATCATATTTATTATTACTTATCTCTCATTTATAAATTTATTTTTCAAATTTATTTGACTTACAAACGAGAAGATATCTCGCAAATTGTGAAAACCGCTTACAACACGTACCGACGCGAAAATAATTAAATTATATTTAATTATCATATATTTAATAAAAATATTTAACAAATTATTTTACATTTTATTCAAAAACGTTTATTAAAAATGGGAATATTCGAGTCAAAATTTTTAATTTTACGGACAATGCTTGCCCGTGATACCCAATGGCTACCAAACAAATAATAAACATTTTAAATAACTTTATAAAACATTTCTAAAATAATAGACATGTAAATACTCATTTTTGTGGGAAAAAAATATTTGGAACGCAATGGCGCAAGTTTCGTGTATTGAATCATCCGTTAAGTAGCTTAAACGAGTCCCGAACCATTATTTAACAAAAATTACACTTTTGGTCCCTGTGGTAATATTTACATCATCTACCCTAAACTATCCAACACTTGTCACAATTATTTTAAACTTTTAAGTAT
Source organism: Tanacetum coccineum (assembly GCA_026074375.1). NCBI lineage: Eukaryota > Viridiplantae > Streptophyta > Magnoliopsida > Asterales > Asteraceae > Tanacetum > Tanacetum coccineum. Next base: position 20,249 of record BQNB010001165.1, read on the forward strand.
AAATACAAATGTGTTAGGGTTTCTTGTCATTTGTTAACAAACCCTAGCCTCCCTCTTCCCCCTCTCTCTCTCTTTTTCCGGCCGCCACCACGCCGCACACCACACCTTCGCAACCATCCCCACACCATCATATCCATCAACCACTGTCCATCCATTACCTCCACGTCATCATCACCACACCACCACGACCGCCCCATGGCTGCCACACCTTTGTAGCCACACCACCTCGCTATCTTCGCACACCAGCCAACACCGCCATCAACATCATCTCCACTGCCACCCCGTCACCATCATCACCTCGTCACTACCACGGCCATAGCAGCCGACACCCACCACTCCACCATCTCCTCCTTCATCACCACGTCGCCACCTTCATCATCACCGTCAACCGCGTACCCGTCACCACGACCCATCATCTCAGCCGCCATCACCACCAAGAAAAGGGTCGGGTTGTCTTGGTTTAGAGTGGGGGCACACTTAGGATTTGTGATTTTGATTTGTATAATCGATTAAATAAAAATATTACAAGATTTGATAAATTAAAAACTGGATTTAATGGTGGTTTAAATGGTTAAATAAAATGTGTTATTGATTGATTTTCGTGGGTGTTTGTTTCTGCGCTTTTACAACGGTAAGGGTGCGTTTGGTTATGCGTTTAACAACAGTAAGGGTGTGGTTTGGAATCTGAGGTTTAACCAACCCCATAAGGAGGTGTTTGGTATGCAGTTAACAAATCCTAACAAAGGGTGCTTTGGTTCCAAACCCATTAGGGTGAGTTTGGGTTTTAATTTCTTGTTATTTTATTTTGTCTAGTTTAGCTATTCACGGAAACAAGCGTATTTGCAACACGGATTGATTGAAAAGGGAAAAGCATTGAGTTTTGTAAAAATGGGAAACGTCTTATAACGAGAGATAGCGTCATGCCGGTAATTTTCTATTAAATTTCTATACTTAGTAATTTTCACTATAATTTTTATTATTTTAGAAAACCGATAAAAAAGACGAAGTATATAGTCTTAAGATTATTAACTTGTAATAACCCGACGAAGAAACGAAAAATATACTTTTACAAATAAGATAACTATTTTAGCTAAAACCCGTCAAGGAAATGAAATACTAAGTTATAAAATATTATTTTATAATTCCCGACTAAAGATAAAATCATAACTTTTGTAAAAGTTTTAGAAACATCGTTTATATAATTCGTAACTATAAAACGTGCGTTTACTTTTATGCAAAAACGTTTTTATTAATTTAATTAGTGATTTCCAAACACGTGTCAAATTATTTTATTTCAGTTATTTTTGTCACGTTTATTATATAATACTTGTAAAGTATTATATACTGCGACTTATTCTTTTGGTTGTTTGTCTTTATTATATAATTCACCATATGAATTATATAATTGTTCATTTTTCATATGTAATATATATGGAATATATTACATACTTTGCGTTTGCTTTATTTATTTTATTTAACCAATCACCAAACTATTACAACCTGAAACATAAATGCATCATCCTAAGCTAGTTGGTCTTAGTCGTTAAGATAAACTGCAACGTCTTGGTCGAGCCGTTCCGCTTTCCGTTATACCTTTTACCTATTAAAACGAGCTAAAAAGACCAATAATGACAAAAAATACATAAAAAAATGCATTGTATATGTGTATTTCGTGAATTGTGTCTTGCAGGTATGGATATATCACAAAAAGGACAAAAACGAAGCAAAAAGAACAAAACCGAGCACGGGATTGGAATGAGCGCGAGAAATTAAAGCCGAAGGCGTATACATCATTAATGGGCCAACTCGTACCCATTTTATTAGGCCGGGTCAGCCCATTAATATTGTATCCTTATAAACCTTAGCCCTAAGTCCAAAATAAAACCAAATATTAGTCCATTAATCATAAATCCATTCCTGGCCCAAACCATATTACAAAAGCCCATTTCCTGAATCCAGGTCAAAGTCACACTTATAAACAACCAAGTCAAAAACTACTGTACATCTTTTTCACTTTTCCCTCTCTACACACAGAGCAACTTAACGCAGGATTAAATCCATTTACCCGCACGCTCCATCCTTCTAGAAGATGTGCCTGACACATCTGACACATTACTTGACACGCTGGCAATCCTCAAGCCTCCCATTGGCTGTTATACGTGGAGAATGGATCAAGGGTTCAGATTTGATGATTTGATGAAAGATTTTAATCAAGGGTCAAGATGTGAGATGGGGGAGCGTCTCAAAGGGCTAGAAGCTTCATCTCTTCCTTATAAATAGCAGGCAAATCACATAGAAAAGAGCATCTAGTTTAGGAGTAGGAGTAATGTAGAATAGCTTATTTTCAGCTTATTGTCTTTTAGTTATTGTATTTTACTTTTCAAAGCTTGTAATCGTTTTAAATCATTAATAAAATTGAAGTTTCCTTTTAAATTGTGTCTTTTTTCATGTTTTACTCTTAAGTAAACTTGTTTTAAATGTATTTTGGATTAACTCAAATAAGCTCAAATAAGCTCATTGCCTTCCAAGCTATCACTTATTCAGTTAAGCTTGTTTTAAGCTTAATTGAATAAGCTCATCATTCAAATTACCTCAAAATGGTCATAATAAGCTATTGGGATGATAAGCCAGAAATGGATGGGCTTATGGCTTTTTTACCAGCTTATCTCTGGAGCTAGTTGATAAGCTCTATTGAGTATTTTTGTCCTTGTTTAAGCAGAGGACTAAGGTACACTTTCTTTTACTCTTTTTTAAGCTTAATTAATGTTTTTGCTTATTATGTTGCTTATTTTAGCTTATTCATTGTTTAATTATATTTAATCTATCTTGCTTTAGCTTAATGTGTTTTAATCTCAGCTTAAAAAGAATCAGGATTTAAGTTTTTTAAAAGTTTTAGTTAAAATTGCTTGGATAAGCAGTTAGTACTGCTATTAGAGTTAGCTTATTTCTAGAGCTTATTAGTTAGAGATTTATGCTTATTTTATTCCATCTAGCTTAGTTCTGAATCTGTTTTGAGTGTTTAAAGCTTAATTTGTTCTGTCTTAGCTTAAAAATGGCTTTTAATATTATAACTGAGTGTTTGGGTTAATAGTTCAAAATGGGTCAAAAGTGGTGTAACCTGTTTTTGGTTTTTAATTTAGATTTCATAAGCTCAAAATTAGTCTTAAAAATAGTTTTCATAAGCTTTGGTTAAGTTTTGTTTAGTATCCTAACTGTCTTATCAAAATAATAAGTTTGTTAGTTTAAAAGTAGTTCTGATTTGCTCATTAGCTGAATTTGTTAAATGAATGCTAAAGGTGTGGTTATTGAACTTATAATGAAGTCTAATTTGAGTCTATGCAACTTGTTTTGAGTCATTAAGCCTTGGTTGGCAATCTAGTCATTTTAAGATCAAAATTCAGTTTAGAAGTAGTAGCTTTTAAGTGTCTAAACTCGCAGATCATGTGAGGACATTTCCTGGCTCAATTTTAAATTTAGTTTCATTTAGCTTATTATAGTATGGTTAAAATATGTCTTAAGTTTTTAGTTGGTTAAAATAGCTTTTAGAATCTTAAATTTTCTGCTTAAAGGTAGTCATCAATCTTCAATTTCAAAAAAGCCAAAATACTAGTGTAATCTGCCATTTTAAATTTCATTTTCTAGCTTATTTTCTAAACCATTTTGCTTAATTTTTGCTTATTTGTGTTCCTTTAGTATTAATCTTTATCTGTTTTTAAGTTGTTAGCTTATGTTAAGAACTTATGTGTCCTAAAAGTTAGCTTAAAATCTGTGATAAGCCCTCTTAGAATCTGTCTTAGTATCCTGCCTTTATGCTTTTAGTACTTATTAGCTTTTTTTTGTTTGCTCATTTTTAGTCACTTGTGCTTATTAGGTCTAGGGGCAAGGTTGTCTTCAGCTTATTTGTTTTTCCTTTGGCTTATTGAGTCCAAAAGCCCTTAATCTTTAACTTAAAATCTTCAAGTTTTAGCTGGTCTTTTTAGTTGTCTGTGTCTTTTCATGAGTGCTTATTCTAGCTTTTTAATAAGCTCTGTCGAAAGTGTCTTTACAAAAGTAGCTTGTTTTAGCTTATAGTTTAGTATTTTAAAAGAAAACTAAAAAATGTTTTTTTAAAAAGAAAGGTCACAGGGGTCGAACCTGTGACCTCCCCCTTAGCACACCAACACTTTAGCACACACACTCACTACGAACCGCCCTTGGGTCTTTTTCGTTAATAGTTTGCACTAGTTAATTAATATAGTGTTATTTTGGTTTATGCTTATAAAGCTTATTTGCTTATTTTAACAGCTTATCCGTAGGGCTTATTTCCAGTTTGTATTTTTCTTAGCTTTTAAATAGTTAAGTGTACTTTTCATGAATTTTTCAGATTTTTATAAAATAGTTTAGCATTTTTAGTATTATTTTTAAAGTAAAACTATTTTTAATTCATAATTAATAAAATAAAAATCAAAAAAATATAATTCTTTTTTTAAATTATTTTTAATCATTTAAGACTTTTAAAAATTAAATTTGTATTTGTAGGGTTGAAATTTGATGATTTAGGTTTTTGAGTCGCGTTTTTAAATTCCCGTTATCATTTTAGTGTTTATTGTTTTAATTGTGCCTTTTTAGTTTAGTGTGCCTTTAATTTACTTTCCATTTGCGTTAATAGAATTAGAAACCAAATCCAAATCTTTAATGATATTCAAGCTCGATTCCTGACATAACCGTGAATTTCCATTCACCTCTCACCGAGGAGAACGATACCCGTGTTATTATTCTTTCCTAAGAGTAATTTGTATGATACTTAGCTTACGTATACGTATATGTGTTTTTATATATTATATATATTTGAGGGTTATTTTTTTGATAACGTATAAAAACGAACATCATTCTTCAACATCAAGGTGAGTTCATAGCCCCACGTTTTACTTGTTTTATATTTACCTTATAACTTTTGGTGTGAGAACATGCTCGTTTACAAACTTGTTTACTCTAATGATTTCAAACTCTTATAAATGTTCGTTCACAAACTTGGTTACATGATTGATATCACACTTTGTTTTACTTATGGATGCAATTACTTAAAGCCTTTCTTTTGGAAATACATGGTTGATCTTACTATGGACACAAGTATCTTAATCTACTTTCCCTGTTTACATGATGCCTAAGTTGAGAATAGACCATTAATGCCCAAACTATCATGAACCGTTAATTTCTTAACCGATGGACTGGTTAAGTGAGTGTGAATGTTGTAAATAGATCTATTGGGGCTAATTATCCCTATCCGGGTAAGTAGCGCTTACTAGATTCGGAAAACACGAACAAACAGATATATACCATGTCGGATTTCACTAGGTGATCTTGGTCAGATACCTTTAGGGCAATTAATATCTTGTTTGGCATATAATATGTTGCATCGAATTGAGCCTCGGTGTCATGAGCTTAGCTCAACAGTATATACCTTTTATGTGAAGTTATATCTCCTATAACTGTCGTATACGTTTTGAAACTTGTGGTCCATACTACTTTGGTTGAACATTTCTGATTACTATAACTTTTCATAATACTATGAGTGAAGCAGTATTCACTAAACGCTTTGATTTTTGCAAATACTTTGCTTAAACCTATGAATTTACCAACATTATGTTGACCGTTTTTAGCATGTTTTTCTCAGGTGTTTAGCTTTGGACTTCTTGACGTGCTATGTGGAGTCTACGTGCAATATGATACAATTTACCAAGATTTTATTCTCATTCATACTCATTGACTTTTCAAAACTTAATTATGCTTCCGCTACATTTTACTTATGCTTCCGTAAATGTTTCCTTTCCTTTGAATCTTGTAAAACTTAGCTATTTGTAAGCAATGCAATGAGTTATGATTTTCAAAATGTTCATTAGTGGTCGTTCTCTCGTGATTTGTGTGATGTATATTATGACGTCACACCCTCGAACACATATTCCGTCCAGACCCTGTTTAGGGGTGTGACAAATTGGTATCCAGAGCCCAGGTTATAGAGAACCAGGTAGAATATCTAAGTCTGGTCTATAACCAGTATGTGATCCTTACGTGCTTTTATGTGTGCCTTATACATATTTTTGCTATGGCATATATCTGAGAACCACTTTTCCTTGAGCATGCTATGATATGCGTTTACCTCTGCCTTGTGTTTATCTTTCCCTGCGTTTATGTTGCGTCGCGTTTATTTTTCCCTTTGAGCTTTATTTTTTTATGAGCTTATGCTTATCTTTTCTATGCGATTATCTTTTCTTTGCGATTATCTTTTCTCTGCGGTTTAGGTTTGCCTTACGTATATTTCCCCGATTACATATATGGAAGTTGTCTATATACATATATATCTAAACTTTTCTAAGACATTGTGAGCGATGTGATGGTCTCATTTATTTTTCTCTTCGCAACCTGATGACATCAAATAACATCTATTTTATAGCATCATTTATCCCATGATATTAACCCATTTTGTATAATTATTGCAAAGAATTGTTACTTAATCATTTATATTTGAGAATTGCAGTAATTATGGAGTAGTTGGTAAAAGTTAGTAAAAGGCGCGCATTCTGGAGCTTAATTGAAGATATTTTGAAGATTACTATTCTGAAGACCAATACGCCGTATCCATCAAGGAAGATACGGCGTATCCGTGCTTGCACTCACCAAAGACCACAAAAGGAAACAAGATCAATACGTCATATCCAAAAGACCAATACGCCGTATTGGAAATAAGGAAATAATATAATATTATGGAAGATATCAAGCGTGGTCCCTACTCCAAGAAATCCCCAATACGCCGTATCCAACCCTTGGATAGGCCGTATCAAACCGACTTCCAGACCTTATAAATAGAAAACTCAAAAATGAGTTTTAAGTGTGCTAAATCATATTCTCGATACCTAAACCATAAAAGTCAATTTTCAAAGGAGAAAAAGAGCAGAAGAGGTCGAGCAACGTTATCAATTCCATAGGAGACAACGTGTAATTCCATATAGTTTAGTAATTGTTTAGTTTTTGGTATCATTCGTTAACTCGGTTAGTTTACCTTGGCTAAATAATTGCTTTTGTATTTATTATGATGTTTGAAGGCTAATACCTTCAGGTATTAGCCATTATTATGAAGATCTGAATGTTTGGTATTTGTTTATCTTGATTTCTTGATTTATCGTTGAATGCTTGTTTATGTTTATCAATTCATACTTGTTTACGCGCTTTTGTATGCGACCTATCATTCAACTGGATCAAGTGATACGGACCAAGTAAATCTAGAGTCTGGGATAGCTCTCCATATAGTGATTTATATATCTAGAATCATAGGATCACAAATATTGTCCTTTTAAATCTGTGTCTAGGATACGCTTCGGGGTTAACTAGTTAATTGGATATTGCCAATGGTTTATTGCATAAGTTTATTGGATATTGCCAATGATTTAAGGTACTCGTTAACTAGATCTCCAATGTTTTATTGCATAGGTAAACCTAGATAATTCAACAAATAACGTTCTGATTTTATTGGATAGTTGGACAAGTGGACTACTAGTATACAAATCACCATTAAGCGGTAAGTGGGTTTAACAAGATCACCATTGCTTTAATCCCTAAGATAGATTATAATTAACAAATAAGGATGCTTTATGTGAATGCTTTAATTGTGACAGAATTAATGTGTCTAGGTCTTAGGATGATGTAACGCCTAAGTCTTAAGAATGATATGCCACCTCGAGAGAAGAAATCATTGCACTTAAAAAACAAACCAACTTTCTAATCGGATTAATAATGGTTAATACAGTTTTCTATCATAAGGCTCGACCGCTCTTTGATCTTCTGTTAATTAGTTTGCGTGGGTTAAAGTGTCTTGAGTTGATTGTAGTTACTAACCAAACCATGCCAATCTCTCAGGCTGAAAACCCCCTTTTCCCATTAGTATTAGGATTTAGACTGACATAGGTTTAGAATAGAATAGAATTAACATAGATTAGATAACCAAGATATTGATTAAATTGATAGATTTAACCTCGCTTCAAGTGTTCGACACCCTACTTACCACGAAACTACTACCGATCGGGTACACTCCCGTATACATATATGGAAGTTGTCTACATATATATCTAAACTTTTCTAAGACATTGTGAGCGATGCAATGGTCTCGAACTTATTTTTCATAACCTTATACAATATCGTTTTATACGAAACCCGTTACAGTTTTGGTTTACATGGAATTATGTGTGAATCTAAGTATTACAAGTTTTGTATGGGCGAGACTTGTAATAGGATGATTGATATGATAATTGCTATGTTAACTCGTTCATTAAGACCTTTATCTTATTTACTAGAACTGTGTGCTCATCGACTATCTTGAATTCTATGTCGATCTCCCCTGATTGTTTTACTCCTCGTCTCCGAAGACGAGTTTTAAACACTCGTCCCATACTCATTAGAGCACCTGCATCGTTATGTCATCCACCACCTTGAAGATTTTGTGAGTACGCGTATTGCATCAGAAATTATTAAGTAGGATGATTTATAATCTCTTTATTTGAAAGGATTGGGACGCCTCTTCATTTAAATAAATAAATTGTAAATCACCGAACCATAAGTTTATCAATTCATTATTTACATAAATTGGGACGCTTCTTTATGCAAATAATGAATTATAAATAAATGGGCTTAATGGTATCTAATATGACACGGGTATGAACTCAAACATGATAATCACCGGAATCCGTTAAAAAGATCTAGAAACACAATCGGGTCTTACCACTCAGCAGAATCTTAAGGCCTCACTTGGAACTACCTTATCTCATTATTAAGTTATTACTTTTTTCGTTACAAATCCTTACGATCATGAACTGTTTGTGGAGCTAACCGACTTGTGCACTCTTGAGCTAATAAATTTGATTCATCCTGGAACTAACGACTGCGTGCAATATTCTACCGCCTATCGCATAAGCTCTCCTGCGAGCTCCTCCTATTTGTTGACCTTTATTCTGGGGATGTTATTTCTTGAAATGTCCTCACTCTCCGCATTCCATCACCGTTCGTTATAGTTATTGTTGTTATATATTCTTATACTTTTACTTATGATTCAGGACTCTATATGTTTGTGCTATGATTTTCAAATGATTATAGTAAATAATTATTTTAATGAAGATTTTTGATGATTTCGGATATATATTTGTTTTTGATTGAGAGTATGTGAGATTCGTGAGTTGCAACAAAGATAACGATGAGGTTAGGCTAGAATTATAGTGGATTTGGTTGATTAATTTTGGCGTAAAAGAATTTTGAATAGTTTGGAAAAAAAATATGGCGGCGTTATGGTCAAGTTTATTGTTAGCTTATCAAATCACATCCAAGAACACACAAATTGCAAGAGAAGACTAAAGAGAGAAATTATAGAGAGACAAAGTAAAACAAAGAAAAGGGTTACTTCAATAAAAGAGAAAAATGGAGCAACGCCTTCTCCACATGAGGAGAGGGGATTATATAGTAAGTTACATGGGCTAGCCTTGGGTTTAAGTGGGCTTCCAAGGCTAAGCTTGATCTCTAATGGGCTTAAAGCCCGTAACTAGGCCCAATTAGCATTCTAGAATTCCCGGGAACATATACTAGACAAATACAAGGTTCAGGAGTCTTAATGACCATCACTTCACATAATACTAGGTCTAACAATCTCCCCCTAAGGGGTGGTCATTGCATAAGGCTTCACTTCTTGTTTCGTTCTTTAGTCTTGGAACCTTGTTGTCTTGGTAATTCTTTTGAAGTTCTTTTTGCATGCTTATGATCTTTGAACTTGACATACTTTGACCAAATACTGATATCGTGGTCTTTGGCCTTGATTTGTCTTGACTGTTGAGATCTCTTAAATATTTATCCTTGAATCTTTATGCCGCCTTGCGATCTTGTGTCGCCACCCTCATGCTCAAGGTCTTGAAAACTTGCTAACAATCTCCCTCAACATTTTCTTTGGCATGATTACTAGAACTTCATGAGTAACCTTGTTGATGATGTTATTTTGAGGAAGTGCTTGTACATCAGAGATTGCGAAAGATTTAGAAACATGTACTTGAGCTTTCAGCATAAATTTATCTTTGTCGATTGAGCATGAGGTCTTGAATCTTGACTCGTCCTGGACTAGAAGCTGCTACCGTCAGGAAACCTGCAAGTATAGGTTAGTGATAAACATACATAGATGAAAGTGTCTTTGTCACTTCGTCGAATACGGTTATAATAACCACGGTTGCCCGTTAATCATTATAAATACTGCCTGTGGTTAGGTAGAATTCATAAGAATCTCCTTGACAGGGTTTCGCAGTTGTACTAGCCGTTCTCTTTACCGGAGCGTCTCAAAGCTGACAACACGATAAGAGTGAATCAGAAAGTTGCTATCTTTTTTATTGAGTCGTCAATTCATATACTGGACCAAAATCGATATCCAGTTGACACAAGCTTGATTCATATAGAATCCTCATCATTATTATACTTGAGAGAATCACTCAGATGTTCTAGCAATTATCACAAGGAAAATGGCGTAGACCCTTGGAATTACAAATAGTGTAAGTGATTTATAGCATTTTTATATATATTGGGAATTTTGTGTCCTAGTGAGAATTTTTGATTGTATCTCTATGCTCTAAACTCTATAAGTGCACATTTGTTTATTGGTAAATAGGGGAGAGGCTAGGAGCGACTGCCACCTTTACAATATCAACGATCTCGGAAAAGAGAAAGCCGATGAAGCGTGTTGATATCCGTAAGAAATGAAACATAAATCCTTTGTAGAGATTCTGAGTGCAGTAGGTTGTGCAATTGCCTCACATAGTCCATGTGTAGCTTCAATATCATAATCATCTTGTGATTATCGATAGATTTTGTATTGACTCAACCGGATTTTGCCTAAAGTTTATGGATGGCCTTCTTTTATCTTACAACCCTTTATCCTTACATTTCTTTTTCATTCTTCAACCCCTTCAGTGCTTACCGAGACTTCACGACTAGTACCTTGTTGGGTTTGTTCCAGTACTAGCTCCATCTCAGTCGGCACTATTCCCTTATTCTCACTATTACTACTTTTATTCATATCATGCCAGACCTTCTACTCCATCTAGTGGAGTGTACCTGGGTAGATACCCTGGTTCTGGCAGAGTTGGATCATGGAACGAATATCAGGAGGATCATGCTTTTCTAATAGAACTTTGCCATTATACAAACTCTGTTGTTTCTGCTGAGCTTGCTTGAGATAAAAAGGATTTTGATAACCCAAAGCCATTTTCTGTTCGGTGTGGTAAAACGAGTCTGGCTTAGGTGAAAGCATGTGCATCGTTTGAATCGATTGACCCGTTTTAACCAAAATATTATCTAATTCCTTTATCTTATTCTCAAGTTGAATTTGTTTATCAAGAAGCTCGTCTTCGCGTATTTTGAAATCAGACTTCAACCTTTTCTTTTCTTCTTGAAGAGAAGAAACGGTTGACTTTTCCTTTGAAAGCTGTTTATTTAAATTTGAAATTTCCTCATTCAAAGCCGTTATTTGTTTACCTGAACTTAAGTGAAGTGCATTTATCTTTTTAGAAAGACATTGTTCTTGATAAACAGATTATTGATAACACCTTTCAAGTTTATCATATTTTTCTTGACTAATTTCAAAACACCTTTCTTGATTTTTATATCTAGCAAGCTCAGTGGTCAATTCTGCATTTTTTCTTTCATTTTGCGATTGACTGAGTTGACTTTCTCAACTTCAGCAGCTAAATTATGAAATAATGATTCATGGTACGCACGTGTTTCCTCAACATTTGCAGGATGTTGTTCTACTGTTCCCCCACCTTGTTCCACACTAGGAACCTCAGAAATGACATTACTATCATTCTGTGGTACTTGGTGTAGTTCAGGAATGGGCTCGAGTAGCTTAGTATACTGCTCCTCTTGAGTAAACATATTGAATATCTCATCATTATAGCATTTATCATGAAGTTGTACCTCAGCTGATTCGTCTGAGTCATAAACGGGAGCTTTGTCAGTCTGAGTACCCGAAGTTGATGCTTGCTGCAAATTAGCCATCAAAATGCAGTTTGCATTGAATTCCTTAATCTCATCAAGATCCGCTGCAGCAGCCATCAAATCAAACTCTTTAGCTTGTAGTTGGATTCCTGCTTCTTCCTTTTGAGCAATCAGCAACTAAGTCTGAAGATAAGCAACATCCCTTCTTCTTGGCCTGACTGTGCAATTCCTAGCAAGATGACCAATCCTCTGCAGTTGTAACACCTTATCTGATTACCATTATTCCCATTTGCATTACCCTCAGCCCGTGCTGCTACAACATTACCATTCCCATTCTGATTAGCTATACCCGGAACAACAATTACCCCATTCTGATTTCTAACATTCTGAACACCCGGATTCTGAATTGCATTCTGAACAACCTAATTTCCTACATTCTGCCTAGCATATTGTTTAAACTGATTCCCCTCATTTCCTCTAACCATCTGCATTTGATTATCTTGACCCAAATTCATACCCATCTGACCAATCTGCCTATTTCGAGGGTTAGATGAAATTCTCTGGTTGTTGTTGGTTGGTGTAGAGTAGTTTAGTTTGAATGCCTTGTCCATTAGAACAAGTGCCATGTTCATTGCAGCTGTAGGGTCTGTAATATCTTCGAGATTCAGCATAGGCTGTTGCATGTAGTTCTGGTTGAATGATGGTTGCGGGTTGTAGTTGTTGTTGGGTAGTGGTTGTTGTAAGTAGGTACTTGATGATGGTATGTCTGGGTGAAACACTGGATAATTGAAAGGATTGTTGGAATTGGCCATGAGTGCTAAAAGATCTTGTGTTTTTGCAAGTCGTTCAGCTCTTAGTTCATCGACCTCCTTTTGATTGTACTTCAAGAAGTCATACAACTGAGTGTAATCAGCAGAATGTAAATCCATTATTTGATGAACGATGGTAACATGTCGACTCCATTCTGGTTGTAAGTTGTTTAGGAACTTGAGATTACCGGCGATCTTTTCTGGAAAGTGTTTGTTTCTCTTGAAGTCGTTCATTAGTTTTGAGAAACAATGATAGTAAGACTCAATCGATTCCTCATCAGAGGAAGTAAACCTTTCCCACTCATTAAACAACTTAGCTTTCTTCTCTTGGATTCCAATGTCAGTACCTTTCATCATCTGCTGAACACGTAACCAGATTTCTTGAGCAGTTTCACAACTATCAACAGCAGCATAGATGTCTTCAGGAAGACCGAGAAGAATGGTCTGAATTGCTTGATCATCAGCTTTCATTTGTTTAATTTCTGCTTCTGTGAGTTCATCGTCAGTTTGTTCATGAAACGTTTCAGGAACAGGAACTGTACGGGCTGGATCACTTGGTTCAGGAATCATTCGTCTGACATATGGACCATTCATAATGGAGTTGTAGATTAACTTTTCATTTGGTCTACTCTTAGCATAACGGAGAAGACGTGATGACCATGAAACATAGTTCTCTTTGTTAAGCATAGGAGGTCGGTTTTCAGAACCGGCTGCATAAATGTCTTGTTGAGTCGACATTGCAAAAGCGATGTGAAATGATAAGATAGGATCGGTGTAGTGATTATGATTTGCTTGTTAGAAGATAAATTGATTAAGTCCTTGGAATAACACGGGATTTTACAAATCTATGACTAAAACCGAAAAAGTATAAACCTTTACGGGATTTTACAAAGTCAAGAAGAAACCGTGAGATGATGATTTTTTGTGATTAAGGTTTGTTGGTTGATAGTTTGATAAGTTAGATTGATTGTCTTTTAAAGTCCAAAGTCTGTTTTGTCCAAAATTGAGTTCACCAAAAATGGCTTAGAACCGAAAATGAATTACCGAGAATGAGTGTATTGAAAATGAAATTCGGTTCTGTGAAAATCAAGCAAACCGCCACCAAAACTTTCCACCAAACCGCTGGCTAAAAAATAAGGCAAACCACTGCCTAAATTTGTTCAAACCGCTGGCAAGTTTATGATTCAAACCGCTGCCTAAGTTAAAGCAAACCGCTGGACTTGCTTCTTTCTTAAACCACTGAACCAAGTGACTAAACCGCTATTACTTTTATCAAACCGCTACCCCAAGAAATATTGGCAAACCGCTGCTTAAATTTAAATGGCAAACCGCTATGACTTTTGACACCCGGTAAACCGCTAGCTGTTAGAGACAAACCGCTGCCAACATGAATTTAACCAAACCGCAACGGAATTTCCATTTTGGTAGAGTTTCGTTTATATTTGACCAAGTAATTTTCTTGAACCGCTACCTGTATGTAAACCGCTACCAAGTGGTTTGAATCAAACCACTATTAAAGTTAGATATCCAAACTGCCACGAGATGTATCATACCGCTATAAGATTTTAGCAAACCGCCACCTTGGATGTCACTTTCAAAAGAGTACAAATCACTTTCCTAGCCTTTGTTTGCTTGCCAATATTTGATTACAAGACAAAAACTAGTATGCTTTGTTGTTATTGTCTAAATCGGCTAAAATACAAACCAATGTACTCAAACAATCCAAACCGCCACAAAGAAAACACAAATTAAATGCAAACCGCCACTTAGAACATAGTATAAGCCGACTTTAATAAGCTACACACTAACCAAATAAGCTGAAAAGGCTTAAGAACTAAGTGGGAAGGACACGAATAAACACAAAGAACACGTTTTTTCCAAGTGATTCTCTACTAACGAACCAACCCGCCACTTAGAACTAGTAAATAAGCCGAATAAAATAAGCCTTAAAATCTAACTAGAAGCTTATTTAACACATGAAGAGCATGTAAAGCAAGGAAAGTAGAAGATTAACAAACCAAAAAGCCAAAAAAAACTAAGCCGAGGGCTTTATGACAACAAACAAGGACGAAACTGCTTAAAAATTAAGCAAGAAAAAGCAAACCACAAACACTAGATAACCATGAGCTCTTGATACCACATGTTAGCTTATCAAATCACATCCAAGAACACACAAATTGCAAGAGAAAACTAGAGAGAGAAAGTTTGTAGAGAGAGAAAGTAAAACAAAGAAAATGGTTATTTCACTAAAAGAGAAAAATGGAGCAACACCATCTCCACACATGGAGAGGGCTTTATATAGTGAGTTACATGGGTCGAACTTGGGTTTAAGTGGTCTTCCAAGGCCGAGCTTGCTATCTAACGGGCTTAAAGCCCGTAACTAGGCCCAATTAGCATTCTAGAATTCCCGGGAACGTATACTAGACAAATACAAGGTTCGGGAGTCTTAATGACCATCACTTCACATAATATTAGGTCTACCAATCTCAAGTTTATGGTCAAGTCATGGGTGATTTAGAAAAATATAGTTGCTGGTCTGAATTTTAAATGAGGGTAAACAGACGTTTAAAAATGTTTCGAAAGGTTTATTAAGTGCCGAAAGTCTTTGAAAATATTCGTGGAGCTTCTTAATATTAAAACGAAGGTTTAGGAATTTTCTAAAAATGATAAGTCGTTGTCGTTGGTCATTTCTAAACATAGCAAGTTTTTATATATATATTTAGCGAGCTAAGGATTTTGGTTAGACGCTATGGTTTCACTACTTTGTTTTTGGAATATGGAAACGATTAAATTAGGGGATGTTATTAACGTCCCAAAACTAAAAACTTTCTTAAAATGGAAACTTTCTATAAATAGTAACTTTTCGTAAGAACGTCGTAACATCTTCATAAACTTAATAAGTTTGTAAAAACACATGTTGTTGACTAAACTAAAGCACAAACATATATGGTCGTCTATTTCGTTATTAAACGTTGTGTGCAATGTTTCGTTATTATTATTATTTCTCGTTCTACGACGCGTCTATTTATTAAGTCGCGGTTAGAGCCGTTCGGTTACACTTTATTCTCATCATTTGCTTAAGGTGAGTTGAGTCACGATACATCCTCGTACTTCCTAAGTAAGTTGAATACTTACATTCTTTAGCCTCGTCCGATACTAATCGTCAAACCTTACAAATATCAGAAACTGGACTCTGCCCTTAAACATTTAAACCCTAATATAGACATACCCATGCGCCTACACTTTCTCCAATTATGTTTTCACCATTAAGGGACTTTCTTTATAACACGTTTATATCAATCATAAAACTTGCAATGATATTTTTCTAAAATACCTACTCTGATGGATTAAATATCCTGGTCAAACCTAACCAAAATTTATGTATATTAAGAAGTATCGAAAAATTGAATTTAGCTGAATAAAGTTATCGTCATGTCTAAAACTGGTTATTTAAATATTAAATCTTTTCTTGGTCACACAATAGGTTAACACAAATCGAATCCAGGGACGAGATTCCTTTAAGGGGTGGGTACTGTAACAACCGGAAATTTTCAGAACTTTAAATTACCATTTTACCCTTTGACTTTTTGGTTCCGACTTGACTTTTTGACATTTTGACCTCTTACTGTCGCATAAAAACGATTACCGCGTAGCCGGTAAATTTTCAAAACATATGTAAATAATAAATCATATTTATTATTACTTATCTCTTATTTACAAATTTATTTTTCAAATTTATTTGACTAACAAACGAGAAGAATTCTCGCAAATTATGAAAACCGCTTACAACACGTACCGACGCGAAAATAATTAAATTATATTTAATTATCATATATTTAATAAAAATATTTAACAAATTATTTTACATTTTATTCAAAAACGTTTGTTAAAAACGGGAATATTCGAGTCAAAGTTTTTAATTTTACGGACAACGCTTGCCCGTGATACCCAATGGCTACCAAACAAAAAATAAACCTTTTAAATAACTTTATAAAACATTTCTGAAATAATAGACATGTAAATACTCATTTTTGTAGGAAAAATCATTTGGAACGCATTGGCGCAAGTTTCGTGTATTGAATCATCCGTTAAGTAGCTTAAACGAGTCCCGAACCATTATTTAACAAAAATTACACTTTTGGTCCCTGTGGTAATATTTACATCATCTACCCTAAACTATCCAACACTTGTTATAATTATTTTAAACTTTCAAGTATAAATACAGATGTGTTAGGGTTTCTTGTCATTTGTTAACAAACCCTAGCCTCCCTT
Source organism: Tanacetum coccineum (assembly GCA_026074375.1). Taxonomy (NCBI): domain Eukaryota; kingdom Viridiplantae; phylum Streptophyta; class Magnoliopsida; order Asterales; family Asteraceae; genus Tanacetum; species Tanacetum coccineum. Next base: position 37,321 of record BQNB010001165.1, read on the forward strand.
TTCCCCCTCTCTCTCTCTTTTTCGGGCCGTCGACGTCGCTTCGGCCATATTCTAGCCACCCTCCGGCCACCACCACGCCGCACACCACACCTTCGCAACCATCCCCACACCATCATCTCCATCAACCATTGTCCCACCATTACCTCCACGTCATCATCACCACACCACTGTAACCACCCCATGGTTGCCACACATTTGCAGCCACACCACCTCGCCATCTTCGCACACCAACCAACACCGCCATCAACATCATCTCTACTGCTATTCGTCACTACCACGGCCACATCAGCCGACACCCACCACTCCACCATCTCCTCCTTCATCACCATGTCGCCACCTCCATCATCACCGTCAATCGCGCACCCGCCACCACGACCCATCATCTCAGCCGCCATCACCACCAAGAAAAGGGTAGGGTTATCTTGGTTTAGAGTGGGGGCACACTTAGGATTTGTGATTTTGATTTGTATAATTGATTAAATAAAAATATTACAAGATTTGGTAAATTAAAAACCGGATTTAATGGTGGTTTAAATGGTTAAATAAAATGTGTTATTGATTGATTTTCGTGGGTGTTTGTTTCTGCGCTTTTACAACGGTAAGGGTGCGTTTGGTTATGCGTTTAACAACAGTAAGGGTGTGTTTGGATCTGTGGTTAACAGCCCCATAAGGGGTGTTTGGTACTGCAGTTAACAACCAAACAAGGGTGTTTGGTTCAACCCATAGGGTGTGTTTGGTTTTACTTATTCTTGTTATTTATTTTGTCTAGTTTAGATATACACGGAAACACGCGTATTTGCAACACGGATTGATTGAAAAGGGAAAAGCATTGAGTTTTGTAAAAATGGGAAACGTCTTATAAACGAATAGGTCATGCCGAAATTTCTATAAATTTCTATACTTAGTAATTTTCACTATAATTTTTATTATTTTAGAAACCCGATAAAAAGGATGAAGTATATAGTCTTAAGATTATTAGCTTGTAATAACCCGACGAACAAACGAAAAATATACTTTTACAAATAAGATAACTATTTTAGCTAAAACCCGTCAAGGAAACGAAATACTAAGTTATAAAATATTATTTTATAATTCCCGACTAAAAGATAAAATCATAACTTTTGTAAAAGTTTTAGAAACATCGCTTATATAATTCGTAACTATAAAACGTGCATTTACTTTTATGCAAGAACGTTTTTATTAATTTAATTAGTGATTTCCGAACATGTGTCAAATTATTTTATTTCAGTTATTTTTATCACGTTTATTATATACTGCGACTTATTTTTTTGGTTGTTTGTCTTTATTATAGAATTCACCATATGAATTATATAATTGTTCATTTTTCATATGTAATATATACGGAATATATTACATACTTTGCGTTTTTTATTTATTTATTTTATTTAACCAACCACCAAACTATTACAACCTGAAACATAAATACATCATCCTAATCTAGTGGGTCTTAGTCGTTAAGATAAACCGCAACTTTTTGGTCGAGCCATTCTGCTTTCTGTTTGTGATGTGCTTAATATTTGCATTTCTGCCAATTGTTCTTCAACATCAAGGTGAGTTCATAGCCTCATGTTTTACTTGTTTTATATTTACCTTATAACTTTTGGGGTGAGAACAGGCTCGTTTACAAAGTAGTTTACTCTAATGATTTCAAACTCTTATAAATGTTCGTTTGCAAACTCGGTTACATGATTGATATCACACTTTGTTTTACTTATGGATGCAATTACTTAAAGTCTTTCTTTTGGAAATACATGGTTGATCTTACTATGGATACAAGTATCTTGATCTAATTTCCCTATTTACGTGTTGCCTAAGTTGCGAATAGACCACTAATGCCCGAACTATCATGAACCGTCAATTTCTTAACCGATGGACTGGTTAAGTGAGCGCGATGTTGTAAACAGATCTATTGGGACTAATTATCCCTATTCGGGTAAGTAGCGCTTACTAGATTCGGGAAACACGACAACGGATATATACCATGTCGGATTTCACTAGGTGATCTTGGTCAGATATCTCCATGGCAATTAATATCTTGTTTGGCATATAATATGCTGCATCGAATTGAGCCTCGGTGTCATGAGCTTAACGCAACAGTATATACCTTTTATGTGAAGTTATATCTCCTATAACTGTCGCATACGTTTTGAAACCTGTGGTCCATACTACTTTGGTTGAATGTTTCTGATTACTAAATACTTTTCATAATACTGTGAGTGAAGCAGTATTCACTAAACGCTTTGATTTTCACAAATACTTTACTTAAACCTATGAATTCACCAACTTTATGTTGACTGTTTTTAGCATGTTTTTCTTAGGTGTTTAGCTTTGGACTTCTTGACGTGCTATGTGGAGTCTACGTGCAATATGATACAATTTACCAAGATTTTATTTCTCATTCATACTCGTTGACTTTTCAAAACTTAATTATGCTTCCACTACATTTAACTAATGCTTCCGCAAATGTTTCCTTTCCTTTGAATCTTGTAAAACTTATCTATTTGTAAGCACTGCAACGAGTTATGATTTTCAAAACGTCCATTAGTGGTCGTTCTCTCGTGCTTTGTGTTATGTATATTATGACGTCACACCCTCAGACACGTATTCCGTCCAGGCCCCGTTTGGGGGTGTGACATCAGTGATTGGTGTTCTAGGTGTAGTAGAAGATGTAGTTAAGGTAGAAGGTGTAGGTGATGTCGGTGATGGTGAATTGAATTAAGGTGGATTGTTGAATGTATCAGGTGGTTGTGATTCAGCAAAATTTGGTTTGCAGGAGTGTTTGGTTGGAGATGTTTCATGAGGGGAAATATGAAATGGGAAAATATTTTCATGGAAGGTAACATGTCTGCTGGTAAACAGTTTATGGGTGAGAAGATTATAAAGAATGTAACCTTTTTTTGAAGATGGGTAACCAATAAATATAGATGGGATTTCTCTTGCTTTAAATTTGTCATTTAGGTGCTGGTGTGCAAATGTTTAACAACCAATGACTCTGAGGTGATCTAAGGGTGGTGGTATACCATGTAGGCATTCAAAAGGTGTTTTTTTGTGAATAGGTTTTGATAGGAGTCTGATAATGAGATAAGTGGCAATAAGAATACAATGACCCAAAAAATGAATTAGAAAATTAGCTTGAAATCTAAGAGCTTTGGCCACTTCAAGAAGTTGTTTGTGCTTTCTTTCCACCCTTGCATTTTGCTTGGGTGTATAGGGACATGAAGTTTGATGGGTTATACCAAGATGGTCAAAAATGTGGATAGTGATGAATATAAGAATTCTGAACCATTGTTACTTCTGACTGTTTTGCATGTTTGTATGAAAATGATTTGATACATATGAATGAAAGATTTTGATTTAGGATGTGTCATGATCTTTACTGGGAAGAGAGTGGCTCTTAAAAAATCATCCACTATGGTTAAAAATATTTGCATTTGTTGATTCTTGGTGTTTTATATGGCCCACATATGTCTAAATGAATGAGTTCAAAAGGTTTTGAAGCATGAGAGTTACTCAAAGTAAAAGGAGAAGCATGATTCTTTGCAAAAGGACAAATGTTACATTCTAAAATTTCATTACAAGAAACAGAAATGGACTTTATTTGTTGAAGAGTGGAGATAGAAGGGTGTCCAAGCCTTGAATGCCATAACATGGTATTGTCTTTGCTGTTTGTTGAGAGAACAGTGGGTGATGTAGGCGTGACTTGGTCAGGGTATATGATGTAGAGTCCTTCACAGAGGTTGCCATGAGTAATCCTCTTGTTGAGACCCTAAAAATAACAAGTTAGTGAGGTGAAGATTGCAATGACAGGCATTTGTTTGGTTAATTAGCTGACTGATAATAGGTTGTAGGCAAAAAAATGAAATGTAAAAGACATTTAGTATGGTGATATCAACATTGATTTTGACCTTTCCATATATTTTAACTTCAACAGTTTGGCCATTTGGTAGTGTAACATGAATGGGTGGATTGCAGATAAAAGTGTCATGCATAATAGATAGAATGATGCAAATATGGTTAGTTGCCTCACTATCTGTTACCCAAGCAGTCTTAAACCTAGACATGACAGAAGCAGTAAACTTATATATTCTAATAGTGTAGGAATTGACTTTACCAGTGGGTGGATCCTTCTGACATTGCTGCATCATAAGCATCACTTGATTAAGCTGATTTTAAAGCTGACCCATCTTGACAAATACTGCATCATTTCCACTTGTGCTTGCCTCTGCTTGAGTTGAAGTACTTGCAGTATCATTCCCATGAACAAAGTTCACCTTAGGATTCCTATTATCATTCACATTCACACTGCTAGTTACTGGAGGTTTGTATTTTCCATGTAGAGGATGACCAATTGGATATCCTTTCAACTTGTAGCATTCATCATTACTATGACCTTCCTTAGAACAATTTGTATAATACACTCTAGGTTTGAAAGTACTTTTACTTCCTGTTTGGGGTCTGTTTGGATATTGAGTGTTTGCATTTCTGTTTGGGTTATTGAACCTGGTTTGTTGGTAGAATTAAGTAGAAAATGCAGCTGATCCAAGAGGTTTAGGTAGAACACCTTCTCTTTGTTTCTCCTCTTGTCTAACCATACCATAAGCCTTAGCAACCGAAGGTAATGGTTATAGCAACAAAATTTGACCTCTTAGATTTGAATAGCATTCATTTAACCCCATAAGAAACTTAATCAAACTTTTTCTTTGTTCCTTATCACCATTGTTCTCCTTATTTTCATAGCTACATGCACAATTACACAAGTATGGAGCCTCTAAGGCATCATGTTCATCCCATAACCCTTTGAGTTTATGATAGTACACGTCAATGCTACAATTCTGTTGTTTCAAATTCACAATATCATTGACTAACTGATAAATCCTATGCCCATCTAACTGTGCATAATGTTCAAATAATTCATTCCATAAAGCAGAAGCAGAGTTAACAAAATTCAATTTATTGCTTATATGATCTGATATGGTGTTCAAGATCCAAGAGATGATCATATCATTTGTTCTCTCCCACAATGCTCTTTCTTCTGACTCAACTGTAGGTTTAATCATTTCACTAGTAACAATTTTGAGCTTATTCTTTGCATTAAGTGCAATCATCATGCTCCTTTTTCTTGAACTGTAATTTTCAAAACCAATTAGCTTCTTTGAGATTAGAATCAATCCTGGATGATCATTAGGATGTAGATAGAGTGGATGGTTTGGTGAGTTGATATCAATGACATTTGGTGGTGGTTGATCATTGACTGGTGGTTGATTGGTGTTTGGATTACGATTGTTGGATGGTGCCATTGATGAATGAGTTTGGTTATAGAAGCTGAATTGATGATGATGGTGGTTTATGATGGTTGAATCACCGGAGTTTGTTAGAAAGAGCAGTTAGTTTGTTGAGAAGTTGTTATTGGTGGCTGAGTTTGTTAGAAACTGCCAATTTGGTTAGTTACAAGCCATTGGAATGGCTCTGATACCATACTAAGAAACTGAAATTAAGAGAGAATTTAGAGGTGACTAAAACATTTTGATTTCATTAAGTGGGAAATGAAAGAGTGGACCTCTCCTTTTATACAAGGGGAAAGGGGAATCAGTTGAGTAACTGATTTACCCGCCAAAATGCAAAAGGAAACAAAGTTACAATTTCTACCCTATAGTTACAAAATAAACAAAATTGAACTACTAACTACACTGTTACATTGAAATTAAATCTATCCTACATACAAACAAACTATTCTATACACTGTTGCATTAAGTTAAAGTACTTGATCTATTCCTTTGCTGCTTGTTCTGAATGTTCTTGACCTTGAGCTTATTAAACTTGATTCTTAAAACAGAATTAAGACTTGATGAGCCATTAATTAGTGTATTATTTTTTTCAAAAAAGGAAGGAATGAGGGAATGGTTGCAGATTTGTATATTTGCTAATTGTAATGAAAAAAATTATTCTTTTAGCCTAAAAGTTGTCATTTTAGGGGGTGCTTGGATTGGCTTATTTTATGGGCTTATCCATCATAACCTTACATTGATAAGCTCGTATGTTTAATAAGTTAGTCTAAACAGTAAACACCCTATTTTAGCTAAGCAACCCAGTGGTGGCTAGGTGGTAAAGTGGTAAAACGATTCATAACTATAATCACTAAAATGCGAGAGGTCTAAAATTAAGTTTCTTTTGCAAACAACCCACAAATAGTCATGCCAACCTTCCCAAAAAGGAGAGGGTTTTACCATGTTTGAGTATGTGTCGGGCTTGAACCCCATAGATTAAGCGGCCAAAAGGTCGGATATTATGGTTACAAAAAGAAACCAAATAGCGCATGGGGATTAGACGATTAGTCATCATTGCATCGGATATGTGTTAACTGTACAACTTATTAATTTAACTATCCAATTCTTTTATGCTTAAACAAATCTTTTATTCTGTTCGTTATTAAATTTATCTATATTGACCTGTTTGACCCAGTTCTTTTCATAATAACTAAATCTACTTGATCTTGACCCATTTTTGTTTGTACTTATTATTGATCCCATTTGACATGTTTCATTGTTTTTAATTTTGTAGCGGGATGTCGTTTCTTACCATATTGCAGAACCTTTTACAACTCCATTACTCACAAAATAACATCATCCCTTTTTGTTACAAACCCCCAAAATTAAATATGTCGGACAACATACCTTTCGAAATACAACAAGAAATCATGAAAAGGCTTCCCGTCAAATCATTGATTCAATTCAGATTTGTTTCAAAACCATGAAAGTCTCTCATCGACAGCTCTGCATTTATTGCTTCTTACCAACATACTCAGCCGTGTCATCGAATTCTTGTAAGAGATGATTTTGAGCACAACTATGTTTCTGTTGCAGATGATGATACTTTCCCACATCAGAAAGTTTCCCTCCTTGTTCCACTATCTGCTAAACAACTTCACAGTCCAGTATTGCTTGGTAGTTCACAACGCTTGTTCTGGAATCCTACCATTAGGAAGTCTGTTGATATTGATGTGCCTGGTTTGTTAGATACAAAGAATGAGTATGATACTTTTGTTGGTTTTGGGGTGTGTTCTCATTCTCTTGACCCTATGCTTGTTAACATTACAATGGAATATAGTTCGGAGGGAATCAACTCTATGACTCACACCACTTGGCTGGTTGAGGTTTTTAGGCTAAGCTCTGGAGCTTGGAAAAGTTTATCCATCAATCTGCCTTGAAGCATAATTGTATTACATGGTGAGGATGATCAAGTAGCAATTGATAGGTATATTTATTGGTGTGATTTGGATACATCTATTGGTTCTGATATGATTTTGTCATTTGATATGATAAGTGAACAATTTACAGAAATACATCTTCCTAATAATTTAGGGAGTAACCATGGCGCGTTGTTGTATATGTGCAAGTTAAAGGAATCTTTTGTTGTAATTCAATACAATTGTGTGATGGATGCACCAGAGTCGACTGCACTAGAGTATCATGTTTGGATGATGAAGAATGGTGATCCAAAATCATTTACAAAGGTATACACCATCATGAGGAACACACTTGATGCATCAGTTGTAGGTGTATTTGGATTTAGGAAGAGTGGCGAGCCTATAATTGTAATGAAAAGTAGTTCAGGAGAAGGCTATGAATTTTTTGTTTTCAAACCTAATTCCAGACACGTCAATCATATTGCGATTTCTGCAAAAGCATCTTCATTTCGTGTGAGTTCCTATACGGAAACACTATTTTTGCTTAATTCCTGGGATTGCATATCTACTTCGAAATAAACGAGGATAATTATGGTCAATGTTGCAAACTGTGGAGCTAACAAAGTAATGTTTTATGCCGATTGAAGTTAATGATAGTTAATTACAAAGGTGGATTGATGCTTAATCCTGGGAAAATTCTATTTTTGCCCCCTAGAGAAAAAGTGTTTGCACTAAATGCCCCCAACTTTCTTCATTTCTCCAAATGCCTCTGGGCGACCGGGGCGACCTAGGCAACTAGGGCAACTTTCACCAAAAAATAACACGTGTCCATGCAAGTACAGGGCGACTTAGGACACTAGGGACACTTGTCAAAATTTGGTGAAAGTCGCCCTGGTCGCCTTGGTCGCCCTGGGGCATTTGTAAAAAGGAGGTCGCCCCGGGGCATTTAGTAGCAACACATTTGTTTGGTGGGGCATAAATATAAATTTCCCCTTAATCCCAGAGGTGGTATCAATGTTTTTAAATGAAATGTGGAACATGTTATACGAAGTCAAGGATATATTAAATGATTGCATCTTTATTTGAAATCTAACAAGTTATATCATATAAGTTTAGTTAATGCATATGTATTTAGATTTCAAGATGTTCTACTTTGTGATGTAGAGGGTGCGAGTGTGACAATATTTTCTTAGTAAGAGTTTTAGTAATGGCATTCATAATTTTCCTCATTTCACGTTTTATACAAAACAAAAACTTATCTTATGTAGTCGAACGGATTCCTAACAATGTGAAATCGAGTGTTCGTGACATTCCTCCAACCGGCTTGTCTATGTCATCTACTTTTATGGGAAATTTGATGGCTATTCAAGATATGTTTAGGCGTGTAAGTGAGTAGTTCACAGTTATTTTTAGACGTACGATGTTTATACATTGGCACACAAGTGAGGGAGGTGTGAGTGACTAGTTCACAGTTATTTTTAGACGTATGGTGTTTTTACATTGGCACACAAGTGAGGGAGGGGATGGACGAGATGGAGTTCACCGAGGCGGAGAGCACCATGAACGACTTGGTGTCCGAGTATCAACGGTATCAAGATGACGTGGCTGATGATGTCGAAGAAGAAGAAGATGAAGAAAACTAAATACGGGTATTTTTGTTCAATGTAAGTTTTTATAGTATGGGTCTTTCGGGTGTTTTGAAACTGTTAGTACAAAATAAGTGTCGGGCTTAGAATAGGGCTCGAATCCTTCGTTGAACCGGGCCTCCGAATGATTTGAGTGTCAGATCTTGTACTAGAGCAAGAGAGGTGAGATGATTTCCTGCACGATCAAATAAAAACCGTTAGCCTTACCGTAGGGACGGACCCCATGATTAGACTTCGACGTAAGAGTAAGTAAACATGTAGAGAGAGAAAGTGTGTGTATGTAGAGTGAGAAAATCATATTGTTCATTGTGTCAGAGGGTCCCTTTTATAAGCGGATGAAATATTAGGGTTTCCTAATATTTCGTTTGTTTCGTTAGTGGTCGGAGTGGGTCCCTTGTCGGGCAAGATTCCACAGTAATCGTGTGTACGGATGCGTGTGTCTTCCGCGGACGGAAGTAGCCTATAGTTAGGTCCGCGTCCGTTTTGCTGTGTCCGGGCCGTTACCAGTGCAGGGTTGGGTTTAGTTTCGGCCCATGACTGCTACGTTGGGCCCAGAAGCCCAAGTGGCAGTGTGACCCAAGCCCGGAGGCTTGGTATACTTACTATACGTCATCAAGTCCCCCCAGTCTAGTATGATATTGCCTGCGGACCATGTCTCGCGTGCGGTGATCAGTGCTAGACTTCAGGTTCATTGCTAACGATTTGCCGCCTTCCGTGGTCATGTGTCTTCTCCGCGAAGCTTCCTTATCAGGTTGGTGATGTTGAGGTGACGTGGACCGATGTTGTCCTTTTATCTTCTGACTGACTTGACGTTTTTACAGCTTTTTGAACTGTTTCGTAAGCGAACCCCAACCGTTGATCGCGTGAGTGAGTTACACGTGTCATCATCTGGCTGTGGGTAGATATAAATACACCGAGGGTATAAATACCCCCTCCTATTTTTACTGTTTCCTTTTCCACAACTTTGCTTTCCACCATTGTTGATTTCTTCAAGCTTTTCATCTTTATCATACGTCCGCATCTCGTTTTCCTCTTTTTTAAGGTTCTTCAAATTTGCAGGTTTGCATTTTTCCTCGTTCATCCTTCCCAATGGCTAACTTTGCTGCTAAATATTCTACTATGACCCAAGAAATTGTAGATAGCTTTTGTGATAGTTTTTATATTCCGGCTGAGGTTCATCCCACTGCTACAGGGCGTGATAAAACCATTACCCAATTTTCATTCGGCAAAGTCGGTGTATATAGTAGGCTCTTTGATGTTTGTAGCTATAGGATTCCGTTTACAAATTTTTTTATGGCCGTTCTCAAATAGTTCCGTGTGCATATTTCTCAATTGTCGCCTTTTGGCGCGGCCCGGGTGTCTCATTTTGAGGTTCTGACTCGTGTACTTAACCTTTCCCCCTCAGTGACCGTATTCCGCGCTTTCTACACCCGTACGTATAGCGATGGGTTGTTTTCCTTTGCTAAACGTTCTACTTCGGCTCCGTCTTGTTTTCCAAAACCCCCGGATTCCATAAAAAATTGGGCGGACCATTTTTTCTGGGTTGACTCTTGCGTATTTCCCATTTCCGTTCCTTTATATACGGGAGGTGTCCTAGAAAAGGATTCGGCTCCCCATCATACTGCTCGTCAAAAGCAAACCGTTAAACTTCTTGAAAGCCATAAGGCTCCTTTCCGCCGGTATCCGGAGTGCTTCTTATGCCTTGTGGGTTTGAGCCCGTATTATCCTTTTGACGAAAATTCTTATCCGGCTTTTGAGCATCCTGACGGAACGGGTGGGTGTTATTTCCTTTTAGTAGTGGTACTTTTATATTATAAAACCTGATTATCTGATGTTTATTTTGCAGATATGGGCTTGTTGGATTTTATCAAGACTGCTGACCCTCGGAAGGTCCGGGCGGTGGAGGTTCAAAAGGGAGATGATCAGGTGAAGTTGCTAGAGAGTACCCAACATTGCTTCATGCCTCTGGTGATTCCTGCAGCTGGGGGTAGTAGTTCTGCTGCGGCCGCGGAGATCCCTGCTCCGACTGAGGAAGGGCAAGAAGATGTTGCTGAAGAGGACGCTTATCTAGAGTTAGCGAATCCGGATGAGGGTACAGCTATGGTGAGGCAGAGCGAGGAGGAGGTTGTTACGGAGCAGTCCAAGAAGGTTAAGAAGAGAAGGTTGCAGAAGCAGAGCGATGTTCTTCCTGCTAAAAAGTTGAGGACATATTACCCTGCCCTTGCTTCCGGCGCTGGTGGTAAAACTCTTGCCGGTTTGGAACAGATTAGGCCGGCAGGTTCTCGTTTGCCGGACCGGGAACAACTTGTTTTTCCCTCCGTTGCTCCTCCTTCTCAGGAGAGTGAAGGTTTTTTGGATTCTTCTGCCCGAACGAACCTCCGGATCTGTACTACTGTGGAGAGGTATATATATACACCCTTTGCCAACTGAGTTTTCGAACCCTTTCTTAACATCAATTTTTATTTGTCTTTACAGCTCTAGTGCTTTGGCTATTCCGGTAGATACTACTGCTGCTGCCACAACTTCCACAGGGGCTGCTGCGACTACTAAATTGGCAACGAATGTTAATCCGGACTTGGCCGGTCCTTCCCATCCTGAGGATTCGGAAGGGTCTGATGACTCTGTTTATTCGCCTACTACTTTAGACCCTTCCGAGGCGAAGCGCTGGTATGTCCCTAGGTGGAGCATTACCAATGATTCGCTGTTAGACGATGGATTTTCTTGCCGCACCTTAGTGGACCACGTTGCTCCCCCTGCCTTCTTTTCTACTCTTCGTAGTATGGACTACGACCAACTGTACACAGAGTTTAACGTAGGGGCAGCGCGACAAGTGTGTCTTGGGGTGGAGGTGAGGTTACCCGAGGAGCATAAATTGGAGCTTAAGGAAAAACTCAGGGTTAAATATGCTGCTCGTGGTAGGTTGCTAGAGGAGAAAGATTTAGAGATCCTGAAGCTGAAGTCCAAACTGGCAGAGAAGGAGGCGAAAGCCGCGGAGGTTATCCGCCTTCGTGATCAAGTTTCATCATTGTCCGAGGAAAAGTCTGCTTTAACCGCGAAGGTGTCAGCGCTCAAAATTATTGTTACTCAGAAAGATCATGACATCTCTTTGCTTAACTCTCGTGCCACTTCTCTCGCGTCTACCCTGGACGATGCTAAGGTGACCTGTGCCGAGGCCGGGCACAAAATTACTTCCTTGGCGTCTGATCGAGATAGGCTCGCCTCTGAGGTATGCTCGTACCTTTTATTTTGCATGTATTTTCTTATTTGTGTTTGTGTTAAGTGTTCTTGTTGTTGTAGGTTTCTTCTCTACGTGCCAATTTTTAGGATTTTAAGGAAATGATGGAGGTTCAGCAGGAACAGCAGGCCCAGGAGTTGTACAACCGTGTTGCCGAGCTTGAGGCACACGTAATGGATGTCTTCGGCCGTCTGGAGGGGGAATTCTACCCTACCTATTTGACTACTTTGGCCAAAAGAAGGTGGCTCCTGACTCATGGGATACAACTTGCTCTCCTTAAATGTTTGAAATCTCCTGAGTACCAAGGCATTCTTGGTCATGCTTTGGGTCAGGCTGTTGATTTTGGTATGCAGGAAGGCCTAGAAGCCGGTCATGAGCATGTGATTGCCGGAAGAAGTCTCTCCGCGGTTGATGCTTACAACCCGGAGGCTGCCAAAGCACGCTATGTTGACGCGGTTAAAGCCCTCGAGGATGTAGACTTCCCCTTGGTAAGTTTTTTGAAGTCTAAGAAGGATGATGGGATGGATGAGGTTCTGGATAGCTTCCTACTAGACGGACCCCTTGCTGGCCTTCCGGAAGCTGCTTATTTACAACCATGCATTGAGCAGCTTTCCGTTCCTATTCACCATGCTGGTGATACAACGGCCGTCGGGGAGACTTCCTTGTCCTTTGCTTTGATGAACGTCCATGCCCGTGCTGAGGGGGCCAAGAAGCATGATGTTGCTCTCTGCCAACTAATGATGGATATAGTCTCTGCTCCTCTGTCTTCCCAGACTTGGGTGGGTGAGGCTAGTACTTCCGTGGCCCCTTTCTCCGTCAAGGATTATGATGAAGAAGACACGGATGAGGCCCTGGGAAGCATCATTGCCGTCCATAAGTTTGAGACTTGTCGCTTTTAGCTTCATGTTTGTGTCGTGACCTTATGTGGTCTGTTATGGCGGCTAGTTGTATCCTGAACACTTGTACGTTTCTCTTTTTGTATGACGCAGCCGTGTGTGGCTATTTCTATTTGCGGCTTTTAAGTAATGTGAACGTATGCTTTTTTACCGCAGCCGTATGTTGGCCTTTTTGTTGGGGTTTCTAGCTTGACACGTATGTTGCTACCTTTTTATTATTACTGTTGTACGTTCGTAATAGATAGTCTTATGAATATTTGTGGGTTATTCTCCCAGTGTCGGGTTTGCAATACCTCTTACACACCTGAGCTAATTTTGAGGTTGCTCAACCTTTATTATACGTGATAATAAAATTGTGGAGTGTGACTCCTTGCGTGTGCGTCTTATCAATTGATATAACTTTGCAAAGCACAAATAATTTTAGGACTTAAAACTTGTGAGGGTAGCTAATCCCCACTTTTTCATTAAGATTTAAAAGACATTACAAATAAAGGAAAATTGAAATATTACCCTCTGGAGTATCATACGTGTCAGGCGGGTGCTTACACTTCATGTATATAACATTTTTTAAGATTACATATGTTCCATGTTCGCGGAAGTTCATTCCCTTTGCGATCTTTAAGCTTGTATGCTCCCTTTCCTAATGCTTCCGTGACTTCATACGGTCCTTCCCATTTAGGTCTAAGTTTACTTCCATCCGTGGCGTGGCTTGCGTCATTGTTATGGTAGACCATGTCCCCCGGTTTGAAGCTTGTGTCATAGACTTTGGAGTTGTAGTATTTTTCCATCTTAGCCTTGCTTTTCGCCTCTTGAATTGCTTCTTGCTATCTTTTTTCCTCTATGAGGTCCAAATTTATTTCCAAAGCTTCGCCATTCCCTGTCAAGTCTACTTCCGCAGTCCGGAGTGTTGGCATGCATATTTCCGCTGGTATGACTGCTTCTGTGCCACATGTTAGTGAAAACGGTGTCTCTCCATTGCTTGATTTGATCATGGTGCGGTGTGCCCATAGGACGTGTGAGAGTTCTCCTATCCAATCCTTGCTTCTTTCATCCAATCGAGCTTTGATTCCTTCTCCCAAACTTCTGTTTGCTCTTTCGACCAAGCCATTTGTTTATAGACGCTTCATAGAGGCGAAACACTGGTGGATACATAGTTTTTCACACCAGTCTTTGAATGGGTTGTCACGAAACTGTTTTCCATTATCCGATACAACCTCCCCTGGTAGTCCGAATCTGCAGACAATGTTGTCCCATACTAATTTCTTCACTTGATTACTCGTGATAGTCGCGACGGGCTTTGCCTCAATCCATTTGGTAAAGTAGTCAATGGCTACAATCAAAAACTTAACTTTGCTTGGACCTTCCGAGAAAGGTCCGACTATGTCGATCCCCCATTTGTAGAATGGCCACGGAGACGTGATGGGTGTTAAGTTGTGTTGCGAATTTCTTAGAATGGGGAGATGGACTTGGCAGTCATTGCATTCCCTTATTAGTTTCCGCGCGTCTGTGTGCATCGTTGGCCAGTAATATCCTGTCCGAAGAGCCTTAGCGACCACAGATCTAGGACCAGAGTACATGCTGCAAGATCCTTCGTGTATTTCTTTACGGACGTAGTTTGCTTGAAGTGGTCTGACACACCGGAGCCATGGTACCAAGAAAGATTTCTTGTATAAGGTTCCATTGATCACGGCATAACTAGATGCCTTGCGACGTACCGCCCTTGCTTTCTTTTTGTCTTTTGGAAGGATTTCCTATGTGAGGTATTCGCATATGGGTGTCATCCATGTGTTTCCTTCCTCTTCCACTATAGCGAGGACTTCCTTCTCATTTATAGACTTTTCATTTAGTTCCTCCACAAGTACTTGCTTGCTAAGATATGCGAAGCTTGTAGATGTAATTTTGCTTAGGGCATCCGCCTTCTTGTTCTCGCTCCGCGGTACTTGCTTGATGGAAAATTCTTTGAAGTTACTTGTGAGCGTTTTTACCTTTTCCAAGTACTAGACCATACCTGACTCCTTTACAACGTAAGAGCCATTGACCTGGTTGGCTATAAGCCGTGAGTCTACGTTTGCTTGAAGGTTTTTTACACCCAATTGTTCCGCGATCCGGAGACCGACTATTAATGCTTCATACTCAGCTTCGTTGTTGGTGGCCTCAAACCTAAACCTCATGGCGTATGTGCATTCGACCCCTTCCGGGTTTGTTAGTATTAGCCCGGCTTCGGAACCATCTATACAGGATGACCCATCTGTGAACAAAGTCCAAGGTTCCGGTAGTTCTTCTGGTTCTGTCATGAGTTCATCCGGGGATTCTTCCTCCGGTCGTTCCACGATAAAATCCGCCAATATTTGTCCTTTGATCGATATCCTTGGCCTGTATTGGATGTCATATCCTTCTAGCTCAAATTTCCACTTTAGCATCCTTCCGGTGATTTCTGAGTTTGATAGCAGTTGTTTTATCGGCTGATCCGTGATTACAATAATTATGTGTGCCTGAAAGTATCTTTTCAGTCGTCTGCTTGCGCTGAGCAAGGCTAACACCAGCTTTTCCATGGGGGTGTAGTTGATCTCCGGCCCTCGTAAGACGCGGCTCACAAAGTACACTGACATTTGCTTGCCCTCCCTTTCGGTCATTAAGACTGCACTAATAGCTTCCTTGGCCGCGACTAAGTATATGATTTTAAAGTAAAAGATTTTCCTCTTATAATTAACCCAAAAAAATTTATTTTTATTTTTTTTGTTTAAAAAAAATAAACTGGAGAAGATAGTAGGGGTGGTGTTGATCGGTTCGGTTATCAGGTTGTTTGGTTATTTCGGTTCGGTTAGTGCGGTTAATTTTTTTTAGTCAACCCGAAAACTGAATTTGAATTCGGTTCGGTTTTCGGGTTGACCTGAATAACCTGAATTACACAACTTACTAAAAAAATACATAGATATTTGGCAAAAAAAAATTCAAGCATAAAAAGTGTTTTTTATATTACGATAAGTTTTAATGGTATTTTTCTATGTATAAATATATTATAAAAATATATTTATATAAATTCGGTTTTTGGTTGATATTACCAAACCTACATCCAACCCAAAAACCGAATATGTAGTTCGGTTCGGTTTTAGCAAATTGTCAAGGCATTTTGGTTGAGACTATGCCCATTGAGTGGTTATATAAATCGTACTAATTGACGAAACAGGTTTGCCAAAGCCGACGCTATGTTGACGCGTTAAAGCGCCCTCGAGGATGTATACTTTCCCCTTGGTAAGTGTTTTTGAAGTCAAGAAGGATGCTGGGATGAGATGAGGTTCTGATACAGCTTCCTACTATGACGGACCCCTTTGCTGCCTTGTCGAAGCTGCTTATTTATAGCCCATGCATATGAGCAACTTTCCATCCTATTCACCATGCTGGTGATAGGACATACGTCCGTCGGGGAGACATCCTTGTCTTTGCTTTTGATGAACGTCCTTGAAAAAGCCCGTTCTGAGGGGCCAAGAAGCATGCTGACGTCTCTCCGCCCAACCTGATGATGGATATAGTCTCAGTCTCACTGTCTACCCAGACTTGGGTGGTGAGGGCTAGTACTTCTGTGGCCCCTCTCACCGTTCGAAGGATTATGATGAAGAAGCACGGATGTATGCCCTTAAGCATCGTTGCCAGTCCCTAAGTTTGGACCTTATGTGGTTCTGTTATGACGGCTAGTTGAATCCTGAACACTTTGTACTTTCTCTTTTGTATGCCGCGGCCCGTGGTGGCTTATTTCTATTTGCAGGCTTGTAAGTTAATGTTTAATGTGTGCTTTTTTTTTTTTTTTTTATTTTTTTTTTTTTTTTTTTTTTTTTTTTTTTTTTTTTTTATAGTACCGCGGGCCGTATGTTTGCCTTTTTTGTTGCGGTTCTTCTAGCTATCACGTATGTTGCTAACCTTTTATTATTACTGTTGTACGGTTCGTAATAGATAAAGCTTATAATATTTGTGGGTTATTCTCCCAGTGTACAGGTTTGTACTACCTCTTAACATGACCTATCTAATTTTGAGGTTGCTCAACCTTTATTATACGTGATAATAAAATTGTGGAGCGTGGCTCCTTGCGTGCGCGTCTTATCAATTGATATAACTTTGCAAAGCAAAAATAATTTTAGGACTTAAAACTTGTGAGGGTAGCTAATCCCCACTTTTTCATTAAGATTTAAAAGACATTACAAATAAAGGAAAATTGAAATATTACCCTCCGGAGCATCATACGTGCCGGGCGGGTGCTTACACTTCATGTATATAACATTTTTTAAGATTACAGATGTTCCACGTTCGCGGAAGTTCATTCCCTTTGCGATCTTTAAGCTTGTATGCTCCATTTCCTAATGCTTCCGTGACTTCATACGGTCCTTCCCATTTAGGTCCAAGTTTACCTCCGTCCGTGGCGTGGCTTGCGTCATTGTTACGGTAGACCATGTCCCCCGGTTTGAAGCTTGTGTCGCGGACTTTGGAGTTGTAGTATTTTTCCATCTTAGCCTTGCTTTTCGCCTCTTGAATTGCTGCTTGCTCTCTTTTTTCCTCTATGAGGTCCAAATTTATTTCCAAAGCTTCGTCATTCCCTGTCAAGTCTACTTTCGCAGTCCGGAGTGTTGGCATGCCTATTTCCGCTGGTATGACTGCTTCCGTGCCGTATGTTAGTGAAAACGATGTCTCTCCATTGCTTGATTTGATCATGGTGCGGTGTGCCCCATAAAATGACTGTGATAGTTCTCGTTATCCAATCCTTGCTTCTTTCATCCAATCGAGCTTTGATTCCTTCTCCTAAAATTTTGTTTGCTCTTTCGACCAAGCTATTTGTTTGTGGATGCTTCACACAGGCGAAACACTGGCGGATACATAGTTTTTCACACTAGTCTTTGAATGGGTTGTCACGAAACTGTTTTCCATTATCCATACAATCTCCCTGGTAGTCCGATCTGCAGACAAATTTGTCCAAACGAATTTCTTCACTTGATTACTCCGTGATATCGCGGACGGGCCTTTGCGCACACACATTTGGTAAAGTAGTCAAAGGCTACAAACAAAACTTATTGAACTTATTGCCTGGACCTTCCCGGGAAAGTTCCGGCTATGACGATCCCCTATTTATAGAATTGCCACATAGACGTTATTGGGGTTTAAGTTCTTTGCGGATTTCTTGGAATGAGGCATGGAACTTGGCAGTCATTGCATTCCCTAATTTAGTTCCGCGTTTGTCTGTGTGCATCGTTGGCCAGTAAAATTCCCTTCCGGGAGAGCCTTACTACCTACGAATCTAGGACCGAAGTGCATGCTGCAAGATCCTTCGTGTATTTCTCTAAGGATGTAGTTTGCTTGAAGTGGTCCGACACACCGGAGCCATAGTCCCAAGAAAGATTTATTGTATAAGGTTCCATTGATCACGGCGTACCTGGATGCCTTGCGACGTACCGCCCGTTGCTTACTTATTTATGTCCTTTGGAAGATTTCCTTTGTGGTGGTATTCACATATGGGTGTTCATCCATGTGTGTTTCTTCCTTTCCTCTTCCACTATAAGGCGAGACTTCCTTCTCATTTATAGAACTTTCGATTTAGTTCCTCCATAAGTACTTGCTTGCTAAGATGTGCGAAGCTTGTAGATGCAATTTGCTTAGCAATACGTAAATGCCATTGAACCCTGGTGGCTACAAGCCGTGAGTCTACGTTTGGCTTGAAGGTTTTTTACACCTATTTGTTTTTGTTTGATCCGGAGAACCGGCTATAATGCTTCATACACAGCTCCGTTGTTTGGATGGCACAACCTAAACCTCATGGCGAAAGTGAATTTCGACCCCCTTCCGGTTTTGTTGTATTAAATAAAGCCCGGCTTCAGAACCATCTATACAGGATGACCCATCTGTGAACAAGGTCCAAGGTCCCGGTAGTTCTTCTGGTTCTGTCATGAGTTCATCCGAGGATTCTTCCTCTGGTCGTTCCACGATAAAATCCGCCAATATTTGTCCTTTGATCGATATCCTTGGCCTGTATTGGATGTCATATCCTTCTAGCTCAAATTTCCACTTTAGCATCCTTCCGGTGATTTCTGAGTTTGACAGCAGTTGTTTTATCGGCTGATCTGTGATTACAATAATTGTGTGTGCCTGGAAGTATCTTTTCAGCCGTCTGCTTGCGCTGAGCAAGGCTAACACCAGCTTTTCCATAGGGGTGTAGTTGATCCTCGCCCTCGTAAAGACGCGCTCCACAAAGTACACTAACATTTGCTTGCCCTCCCTTTCGGTCATTAAGACTGCACTAATAGCTTCCTTGGCCGCGGCTAAGTATATGATTTTAAAGTAAAAGATTTTCCTCTTATAATTAACCCAAATTTTTATTTTTATTTTTTTACTTTAAATAAAAAACTGGAGAAGATAGTAGGGGTGGTGTTGATCGGTTCGGTTATCAGGTTGTTGGTTATTTCGGTTCGGTTAGTGCGGTTAATTTTTTTTGTCAACCCGAAAACTGAACTGAAAACCGAATTTGAATTCGGTTCGGTTTTTGGGTTGACCCGAATAACCTGAATTACACAACTTACTAAAAAAATACATAGATATTTGGCAAAAAAAAATTCAACCATAAAAGGTATTTTTTATATTACGATAAGTTTTAATGGTATTTTTCTATGTATAAATATATTATAAAAATATATTTATATAAATTCGGTTTTTGGTTGATATTACCAAACCTACATCCAACCCAAAAACCGAATATGTAGTTCGGTCCGGTTTTAGCAAATTTGATTCGGTTATTAGCTCGTTTCAGTTCTTTTCTTTATCTGGTTATCTCGGTTTTTATGCTCACCATTATATATATTATATATAGGGGAATTAAAACGACGTAGTATTCCCCCTTTGCTACAGTACCCTTTTTCCGGGCTTCCAGTTTGGGCCGACCCATTTAGTATTTTTTTTCCTTTAACGCATGCAACATAAAAAAAAACTACTCGGCACAAAATAAGGAAAAAAAATTACAAAAGTACTTATTTATTCAGATAAAAAAATACTCGTGACATGAGGCACAACACATACGCTCATATAAAAAAAACTATTAAACATTTTTTTTCCTTTAAATTAGGCAACATAAAAAAATTGCTCGCCTTTATTTCTTTCCGGCGCTTGCCCCCTTTTCTTTTGTCTGATAGGTAGGCATCCTTCTCGGACATTTAGGCGGTGCTCCGCTATGTGCCGCGGGACGCCCGTCATGTCTGCTGGCTTCCAGGAAAAAACATCCAGGTTTTATCTGAGCAAAGCACATAGAGTTCAATTGCGTCTCTTTTATGTTAGGTAGATCACTATGACTATTGTTTTTCTCTGGGTATTCAGGATGAATGGCCACTTTTATCTTCTCCTCCAACACCTGACTGGTCACAGGGTGTTGTGTGATAGGTCCGGAGATCATTGCACATTCCATCGAGATGACTCTGCTGCTTCGTAACGTCATCGTTCCTCCTTCGACTGGGAATTTTAACATTCCGTGTGCCGTGGATGGTACGGCACAGATCTTTCTTATACTCGTTCTGCCTATTATTCCATTGTGTTGGGATGGTGATCTGATAACCATGAAGTTCATCCATGCAGAAGTGGAATGCTCTTCGTCACCTATCTTTACTAGTAGGGATATCTGGCCTATCGGCCAAATGGTTTTCACTGTGAATACTATGAGTGATGGGTAGCGGGATCATCCGGCTTTTATTTCTGGCCGGATTCCTGACGAAGCATGTTCGTATAGAACTTCTAAGGACGCTCCTCCGTCCACGTATATCCGGTGTACGAAGTGCCCTCCTATTTCAGCTTCGAGGGATCATTTGTCTTCCGTTCCTCTTCATTCTTAAAGACGGAAAAAGAGATTACATCTCCCGGCAGAGCAAACTCTGGGTGACCCTTTGTTTGGCTACCCTCTCCCACAGTTGAATCATCAAGATGGATAGGGGCTTGTCTTTTCTGACCGTTTCCCCCCTTATTTTGTGCCTTTGGCTTGTCGTTTTGTTTTAATTCTTTGATGAATTGCGACAATTTACCTGACTTAATCATCTCATCTATCTGCTTCCTCAACTGCATGCATTCGTCCGTGCTATGCCCGTATCCGCTGTGGCAATTCTCAAGTACTTGTTTGGGTCCTTTTTTCCACAGGAGTACCATGTGGTGGAGCTTGAATTTTCTTTTTCTAAAGCTTGGAAAATTTACTTTTGGGGTTTTAGTAAGGGTGAAAACCTATCTGGCTTCGATCGACCTTTGCTATGTTTTTGAAATCCTTTTGTAAATTTTGGCATGTTTGCTCTTCTTCTGGTTGCCTCCACGAGGAGTGCTTTTTTTCCGACTATGACTGATTTCGGGCGGACTTCCCCTTGCTAGAAAAAGACCATTGTCACCTCTGTACATCTCGTCCATGATCTCAGGATTTTTCATATAAACGTGTGATTCAACTCAGGGTTGGTTATCCCGTGCATGAATTCGGAGATCTTCATGCATTCCGGTGCTCCTTCCACGTCCAGGACTTCTGCTTTGTATCTTTCCATAAAGTCCTTCGTGGATTCTCCATCTCTTTGCTTGATATGATGTATTTCCACCGGATCCTTGATGTGTTTTGTTTGCTGGAGATAATTTTCCCTGAATGCTGCTCTTAGATCTTCATAGTTGTCAATGGATTCTTTTAGGAGCTTGTCGAACTAGACCCTAGCATTTTCAGTGAGCGTTGAGTTGAACATATGGCACCACGCTGGCATTGCCCACCTCTCTATTTTTACAGCACACTGGAATAACTTTAAGTGGTCTTTCGGATCCCCGCTTCCATCTTATGCTTGACATGGCTAGGGATCCTTGTCCTTGGGAAATTGAAATGCCGGATCCGAGGTGTGAAAGGGTTTCTTTCCTTACACGTCCAAAGCTGAGAGAGATCATCCTCGTAGGTGTTTGACCTGTGCCTCTTTGATTTGGATTTCTAGTGACCTCCCTCGCTGTCTTCACTTTTCAAATATCTGTTGTTTCCTCAGGGCGATGTGCCCCTGTGATGATGCTTCATTGGTTGCACTTCGGTTCCCTTCGCGTGGGAATTGTGGCGGCTGTTAGAACGTACAAATGCGCTTTGTTCTTTTCCCCTCAACCTATTGAATACCCCACCCTCCTTCTGAAGACACTGGCAATTGGTGATGGGCTTCAGGAGTGCTTACTTCAATGCTTCATTCTTGGCTCTGTCCGGGCGGTTGGCGTCTTGGATTCCGAGTAGTGCGGCTCTTCGTGATTTCTTGGATTTCTTCCGGATTTATCACCGTAGAGTAGGCGTGCCTTTACTGCGTTGAGCTTATCTTGCTGCTCTTTTTTTTTGCATTTTTTCAGCGATGAGCGGCAATAGTTGGTGGTAGTTTTTGTCGCACAGTTCTTTTAGGACCTCGTCAGACGTAGGCTCCTCGAGACCTTATGGGCCACTTCTTCCCCTGGTGTTTCGCACGGCTGACGTGGGAATGGTCGGGGTGTGCTGTTCGCGAGTGCTCATGATGAGTATTTTAGAAACGTGGTTGTGTTAGGGTCCCACGGATGGCGCCACTTGTTAGTACAAAATAAGTGTCGGGCTTAGAGTAGGGCTCAAATCCTTCGTTGAACCGGGCCTCCGAATGATTTGAGTGTCAGATCTTGTACTAGAGCAAGAGAGGTGAGATGATTTCTTGCACAATCAAATAAAAACCGTTAGCTTTACCGTGGGGATGGACCCCACGATTAGACTCCTGCGTGAGAGTAAGTAAACATGTAGAGGGAGAAAGTGTGTGTATGTAGAGTGAGAAAATCATACTGTTCATTGTGTCAGAGAGTCCCTTTTATAAGCGAGTGGAATATTAGGGTTTCCTAATATTTCGTTTGTTTCGTTAGTGGTCGGAGTGGGTCCCTTGTCGGGCAAGGTTCCGCAGTAATCGTGTATACGGACGCGTATGTTTTCCGCGGATGGAAGTAGCCTATAGTTAGGTCCGCGTCCGTTTTGCTGTGTCCGGGTCGTTACCAGTGCATGATTGGGTTTAGTTTCGGCCCATGACTGCTAAGTTGGGCCCAGAAGCCCAAGTGACAGTGTGACCCAAGCCCGGAGGCTTGGTATACCTACTATACGTATCACTCGTAAACTTATAAAAATCAAATCATAAGATTGCGAGGAAGATATTCGCATTCGGATTTTAAAGGAATTTAACATGCCTGCTTGTAGTCACATCCTTTCTTATTTATAAACATCTCTCACAAGCTTTTTTATTGAACGACTGACATCAGCAGACAAACTTTGTGATGATTGTGAGAAACTTGTTGCTTCTTTTTTTTCTTGGAGATGATAGAAGCGGCTCATGACGGCCGACGGTTAGGTCTTGAGAATAAAGATCGGGAGATTTGACGGGGTGGAATAGATTACATCTAACCCGCTCTATCGTAAAAGAATAAAAAGAAAGGGATTGAGAAAGATTGTAAGGTATGATTTTCAAAGATGTAAACAAGACGGAGAGAAGAAATATACAAAGATAAGGAATGTGATTTGATTTACAGAATAGAACAAATAGGAAAAAGAATGTGATTTCTTTTTTTTACAAGCAATAGGTAGTGGCATGCCTTTTTTTTAACCAGAGAGTATGGATTTTTGTGGTGAAGCACAAGAGAATTGAGGTGGAAAGAAAAAAAAAGAAATTTTTTTTTACGAGCGTAGGTGGTTGAAGATGGCGGCTCATTACGGCCGATTAGATCTAAGAATCACACCTAGCTCGATACCATGTTAGACAATGAAAACCCCATGAGAGGTATTATATTATTGATATGTATTTATAGGGAAACATACTAGAAACCCTAAAACCCTAATAGACTCTAAGCCCACAGACGGGGCTTGAGCCGACTAACTTAATCTATTTAATATGTTAGACGAATCATTGGCCCAAGCCCGATTGTGGGCTTGTGGTCTATTAGATTTAGAGTTTTGATTATGTTGCTTATTATCAAAGCTATTTTTTTGGTATAAATACATATGCTATCATATATGTAAGACATTCAATCAAATAATAATCTCTATTATCTTTCATGGTATCACAGCTTTAGCTAAGATCCACTAATAAAAATTGCTATCCTCCGGTCATCGGCTACTTGCCGGTGATCCGAAAGGGTCCTTTTTTATAGGTTTATTATTTTAATTTATTTAGAATTTTATTTTCGTATTCCATTCATAAACCTTAAACCCTAACAGTCAAAACACACAAAATGTTGAGTTTCCTTCGATCAACCATTTTTTTTCCTCATCTAATTGTTTTCGTTGTCAAAGATCATTGTCATTGACAAAAAAGTTGACCACCAAGTTGCCGCTCTCTTCTAAAGGCAAAATAAGACATGACGTAAAAAAAGGTCATACAAAATGGAGGAAACCTATAGAACTATGATTTCAAACATCTTCGTTCAAACGATTAACGAAGAAGAGAAGAAAGAAAGAAGAACAGAAGAATAAGGCGATTTCAACATTCTATCCAGTTTGTCCGTCAGAAAGACTCCCGTTCAAACTGCGGGTGAGTGTTAGACGAATCATTGGCCCAAGCCCGATTGTGTACTTGTGGTCCATTAGATTTAGGTTTTTGATTATGTTGCTTATTATCAAAGCTATGCATTTAGTACAAATACATATGCTATCCTATATGTAAGACATTTAATCAAATAATAATCTCTATTATCTTTCAAAGTTGACAAACATTAATGACTAGTATAATAGATCGCAAATCGGACCGAACAAACAAACTTGCCGGAACAGGAGTGACCGGGTATTTCGATTCGTCCCCTTACTTTCATCAATCTCAGTTCGCGATCCGGTTCAATTTGATCCGGTTTTACGCAAAACCCGTCAATATGCTATGTTTGACTCGACCGGATAGGACCGTACCTATGAACCGAACCGACCCGAACAAATCAACCCGAGCCGTACACATTTCGGTACGGTGATTTATGCCAAATTGGTTATTAGTTCGGGTTTTGTCGGTTTGGTCCGATTTTGAACAAAGAAATACCATTGCGTTTTGACTTTTGAGCATCCCACGTCGCATTATGAAGGAAAGTTGTTTGTGGGAGGTGGTCACAAATAGGGAGGCAAAGATATAATTCAGACTAGGCATGTTGAATTCCGTAAATGCCAATTTGCATCGTTCTCACTTGCAAGCTTATGATTTAATAAGTTTGCAGAGGGAACTTTGTTCATTGTCTCTTAAAGTGTTTGACAAGCTCATAACAATATATAACAAGTTAGCTAAACATTAACATGTCTTAAATTAAAGTGTTAATATCATAAAACACTTGCAAACTTTTCAAGTTAATTTGTTCAATTTAGTAACTAAACTATTTTCATTTTATGTTTACGTAATTTAATATACCATTAGATCTAGATGTAGGTTATTTTTAATGTTGGTGAACACGCGGGTTTTAAATTACAAGTATAACTAATCATTAGTATTTAATTATATTTATTCGAACTTATAAGTATTATTGTTCATAGATCCAATTATTCCAAATCTTTTGAGTCTTTTCTTATAACTAATCATTAGTATTTAATTATATTTATTCGAACTTATAAGTATTATTGTTCATAGATCCAATTATTCCAAATCTTTTGTAGAAACGTATATTTGAAGACGAAAGAAACATGCATTACAAGAAGAGATTGGATTTGAGATCCACACGGTTCATTGAGGACGAGAACGTTTTTTCCCTGATGGTTATAAATCTAAACAAACTCAATTTCTGTAATTCCAAATGAACAAAAGGCGAGTTTGAATGACTTTATGAAAGTACGTATTGTTTGGACGTAGGAGGAAGAATGGAAGTTTTTTTGGTAATCGGTTCTTGAGTTTGAGTTATATTGCAAAAGGTATTCATTTTTTGTTGTTTACATCGACTTTTTAGTCGTGATAGTATTGTCAACGCGACTTACATGTGCTCTTTAAGTTCAATCCAAATTCTGAAATCAGAGATGCGTTCTGTCACCTTGCGGACCAAATCTCGATAGTCCAAAATCTGCAATCTTTAAAGCGAATTCCTATAACTAAAAGGAATGGCAAAATTAACTCTGTTAGGAGTATCGTTCTTAACAATAGATTAGATTATTGAATTTCAAGATAATATAAAGTGAGTTGATCTCAAATGGTCAAGCAAAACGTTTGCATACTTAATATCACGATGGATGACCAGTTTGTCCAATGTACATTAGCTTGTATCTTGTCCTGTTGCGTTAGTTTTCTAAGCCCCAAAAACAAACATGACTAAGCGAGTCTTTGTCTACGCTTATATTTTGGACTTAAGCTCATAAGAAATAAGATAGTTATGCCTTCACCTTTAGAAGCTTGTTGGAAAGTTTAGGATAAATTTAAACGGAAAAGTTGAACCATTTTAACCCGAAACGGTCTTGATCCGTTTCAGGTTTGTACACTTAGAATGACCCATTTTAAATCGATAAAGTTGTTTTGATTTTTTACCTCACTCGTCCATCTTGTCACTTCTAGCACTACCTTTTGTTAAGTTAACAAGGGGCACGTTTGGTACAGAGAATTTCATAGATTAGAAATGAAGCAGAGAATTGGATTTCTTAAAAATGAAATCCAGTGAGAAAGTTTATTGAATTCCACTGTTTGGTAGCGTCAGAGAATTGAAAAAAAATAATCACGCAAATCTTTTTTTCCTTTTAAAAAAGATTTAAATAGAAAAATAAATAAATAAACAAATAATAATAATAAGAAATATTATTATTATAATAAATAATATTACTAATAATAATAAACAGTAAAATAATAATAGTAATAATAATAATAATTTTAATATTTATAATAGCAATAAATAATAACAATAAATAATAGATAAATAAAAAGTAAATAAATCTCGTTTGTTTTGTGGCTCAAATGAATTCTCACAAGTAAGAAATGGTTTCCACATCAATTATGATGGAAATGGTTTTCACGCCAATTACAAAAGGAGAAATGCTAGATCCACACTCATTTTACACATACAAATTTCACACCCATATGTGTCAAACAAATATAGGTAGTGGAAAAAGAAAGAGAATATTTGATAGAATATGATTGGTCCAAGTTACCTGCCACATGTGCATGTGGAAGTCTTTATGTGAGTTGGGAGTGAATCTAGCATTGCTCTTACAAAAGACCCAACTCTTCAAAAAATTCAAATCTTCACATTTTTTCTTTCTCTACCTACCAAACAATGAAAATGAAATCAATTCCATTTCTCTCCTTCTAATTCTCTCTACCAAACATACCCTTAGAAAGTGGCACCCAATTTCTCTTTCCAAGACTTGCAATATCTATGATAAGAAGAGATCGTCACCTTCAACAACCATTTAAATGTTCTCCCTAGCTATGCCAAACAAAACGTTGGTCAATTACCCTTTCGTCAGACCTCTCGAAAGACAGTGTTACACATTTGACAAAAACAATACGCATTAACCTTGATATCCAGTTACTTAGCATACGACAAGAAGTCATGCTTCTTATTTAGTTTCATTGTAACAAAACAATAACTTTTTCATTCATGTGACTAAATTAGTTTAATTATCACATTTACCTAAAATATTAACCAACTTTAAACCAACAAATAGCAGTAATTAGAAAAAAGACAATAAAATTAACCATACCTTTGAAGTCAATTACAAAATTGATAAATCAATATTGAGGTTTTTAAAGATTTTTTGCCAAATAAAGAAATATTTAAACTTTTTGATTAAATATACTCAAAATTAATAATAAAAATTGAGAAATGCTAGAACCATAAACATACTTTCACACAAAAATTTACAAAATGATATGTCATATAATTATTGACATTCTTAAAGTTACTTTTCAATTCTCTCTCATATATGCATCCACAAGCTACATGACACATCATTTTGTAATTTTTTTGTGAAAATTTATTTGTTGTTCTAGCATTTCTCATAATAATTAAAAGAATGTTTCCTAATAAGGAAACAAATTTTTTTTTCAAAATAGAAATGTTCCCACTTTATGTTTTGTTTTACTAGATAAAAGATCAATTTGAAACTTACATGAAAATGGAAGGGTTGAGGAAATCTATTACTTACATGAACATGGAAGGGTTTTTGAAGAAATCTATTGGGAGCAATTTTCTTGCAACTTTTGCACAAAGTCTAGAACTTAATTGGCTAGCTTATGATATAGTACAAAAGATTGTTGATGACCACAAATATGAAAGGGACACTTATATACTTATCACTACGTCTTGCAAAATACATTTAACCTGTGAATGCAAATTTTATTATAAAGAAACTAGTTGAAACCAAACCGTTTCCTAGAGATACAAGATTTTTACGTTCTTCTTGGAAGTAATACTTATTTGGAATCATCTCGGCAGCAACAAATATGTTTCGAATTATGAGTATGTTAATCTTTACAAAGTGTACAACTTTAGTGTTGATCACAAGTCGTATTACCATTTGCAATATACATCTTTAGTTAGCTAAATTTTTTTTTGAACGGCGAATTTATTAGAACCACTAGCAATGAGCTAGTAAATTACAAAGGAATCAAAAAGGGTGTTGAAGCCAACTAACCCAATTCAAAGTTCTATTACATCTAGCTACACACCAATAAAAAGAGCGTAAAACAATATTGTCAAAAATAGCATCCTTTCGGGGAATAGGAGACGCAAAAAGGAAATGGTTCCTGAAGTTCCAAAGGCTCCACCAAGAAACGTAAAACACGCCTTCCAACACCTCTTTCGTCTTAGAACCTAAACGGATAAATTTGAACCAAGAGAGCCAATCTTCGTACGACTCATAAGGATGAACATCCAAACTATTTCGCTTATTGGTATACACTATAAGATCATTGCCAAGATTTTAGCTAACCGTTTATCTAAAGTGATTGACAAGATTGTTAGCCAAGGAACATTCGCGTTTATTTGCTCGTACGTCAAATCCTTGTGCCCCGTTATTCTAACGAAATCATTGAGTTGGTAGAAAAAAACGAAAAAAAAGCTCCTCATTTTTAAAGTAGACTTTTGAAAAGGCTTTGATTCCATAAGCTGGAATTAACTTGATTTTACATTCTCGGACAGTTTTGGATTTGGTAATAAATGGTGCGCTTGATTAAGCTTGTCTAAATTCTTCGAGAGCTCTTCTATTCTTACTAATGGTAGCCCTACGTCTGAGTTTTTCCATTAAGTGGTGGTCTTAGGCAAGGAGATCCTCTATCTCTTTCCTTCTTCCATCTCGGTTATAGAAGTCTCCATAATGCTTTTGAGAAAGCAGTGGGAAATGGTTTTGATACTGGTGTTAATATGAAGAATTCTACTATCAATTGTTTCCCATCTTTTCATGCAGATGAGTTATCAATTACTACGGATTTGAAATAGCTAAAGAACATGGATAATATCATTCGTGTTCTAGACATTTTTCGATCTAGCCTCGGGTCTCAAGATTAATATTCACAAGTCTAATATTTATAGTATTGGTTAATAAAGATGAAGTTTTAAGTATGAGCTAGCAATGTTGGTTGTATGCAGGTGATATTCCCTTTCAATTACCTAGTCTCACCCATTGGTCCAATATGAAGTCTAAATTGCTACTGGAAGAGCATGTTGATACGTTTCATATGAGCCTTTTACCTCTTTGAAAAGCAATCTTCTGTCGATTGTTGGTCCGGCTGACTCTTATCAAGTCGTGGCTTCGATCGTGGTACTATATCTATCGATTTTTCAGAGCACCCGAATCGGTCCTTCAAGACCTGAAAGAATTCGGCTAATTTTTTGTTGGGGTAATAAAGATAAAAACAAAAATGCTTGGTCAAATGGCCAATCTTCTAATTCGTTCGATAAGGAGGGTTAAACATTGGCATCGTAAAGCTTTCAACTTGCTCTCTCAAAAAGGCGTTGGAGGGTGCTTTCTTCCCAAACGCCCTTTGGTTCAGATCTCAAAGCTACATGGTCAAGAAGGAGGTTCGATACAAATGGTGTAGCTTCAAGGGCATTTGGCCAAACATTGTTGGAAAACTCCAATTTTCTCCACACGAAAGGTAGTATCTTATCTAACACTTTTCGTTTAAAGCAGGTTGTGGCACTCGTATAACGATTTGGAAAGATATATGGGTAGGCGAGACTCTCCTTTTTACAAGGTACATTCGGCTCTATCATCTTGATCAAGACCAAAGATTGTCTATCATTGCCGTAATTAATAATGGGCAATGGTCCCTTGGAATTGGTCTCGGACCAAGCTTGGTATTAGAAAGCTTGCCTATTTATGTGACATGATAAAATGAAATCGGTCAACTATATATTGATGTCACTGAAGATACTTGTACTTGAGTCTTGGTCCAGAATGGTACTTTTAACGTTAACGGATAGTCTCGTATATAAGGATTACCAAAATATCCTTCCCAACTGTTGCTCACCCGCTACTGGATAAATCTACCCCCGGTAAGGTCAGGTGTGTATGTGGAGGCTGTCCTTAGACCGACTCCCTCATAATTAATCTCTCCTGTCGCGTGGTATGGATTATTCCGGCCATCATCTTGTCCCTTCTTGCAAATGCCAATGGTTGAATCTGTTATCAGTTTTTCTTCGAATAGCGACATTGCTACTGATATGTGGAAGCTCGTTTTTAGATGGTGTGATATTCCTCTTTTTCAAGCTTCTTCTTGGGATTCTTTCAATGATTGGATCATCTCTTGGCATGCTTCTAAAGAGAAAAAACACAGGTTTTATGTTATTACTACTTCGGTTCTTTGTGGCTTTGGGATAACCGAAATACGTCACGTTTTGAACTCGCAAACCGTTGAGGAAAAGTGATCTATTCGATAATGTTCGTTTCTCTTCATTTTTGTGGCTTCACAATAGGGACCATATGAAGTTATCTTGGAATGACTGGCTTATGTATCCCCTTTCGATCACGCGTAATGGCAATGGTTAGAGCTGCTTTTGGTTTTTATTTCCTGAAGCGTGGCCTCCAATTCGCATGGGATGGCGTTACCTGTACGCCAAGGTTTTTTTCGTTTGCAGCTTCGTCGTTTTTGAGGATGGTTTCTTCTTTATCATCCGTCTCTGTCGGACTTGTTTGGGGTTTTCATCAAAATCCATCCCGAAGTGAAAACCGGTGGCTCCCTCCGGATGGGGGTTTTTCTTTTGCCGAAGTGAAAACCGATCCGTCCGGCCTTCTGTCAAAAGTTTTTTCATCCCTTTTGATTCCCTCGCAGTTAAAGGCTCGGATTTATACCTTTTGATGTTATGATGTCGTTTTCTTGACTCTATTGTACTTTAAGTATTCTAAACGTCTTTGCTAGATCTCTTTTTATTTATATTCCATCTTTGCGTTCAAAAAAAATTCAAATGCTTACCTTTTGTCTTTTCTCTACCTACCAAACAATGAAAATAATTAATTCATTTCGCTTCCTTTAATTCCCCCTCAACCAAACATACCCTTAAAAAGTGGCACATCTATTTCTTTTTCCAAACTGCAATATCTATGACAGGAAGAGAGCGTCACCTTCAACAACCATTTAAATGTTCTCCCTAGCTATGCCAAACAAAACGTTGGACAATTACCCTTTCGCAGACTCTCGATAGACAAGTTAACATTTGACAAAAACAACACGCATTAACCTTGATATCCAGTTACTTAGCATACGACAAGAAGTCATGCTTCTTATTTAGTTTCATTATCACAAAACAGTAACTTTTTCATTCATGTGACTAAATTATTTTAATTATCACATTTACTTAAGAAGTTAACCAACTTTAAGCCAACAAATAGCAATAATTAAAAAAAGACAATAAAATTAACCATACCTTTGAAATCAATTACAAAATTGATAAATCAAATATTGAGTTTTAAAGATTTTTTGCCAAATAAAAGAAATATTGTAAACTTTTGATAAATATTCTCAAAAATTAAGAAGAAAAATGTGAGAATGCTGAGTACCCTTAAACATACTTTCACACAAAAATTTACAAAATGATATGTCATATAATTATTGACATTCTTAAAGTTACTTTTCAATTCTCTCTCATATATGCATCCACAAGCTACATGACACAGGTGTAAAAGAAGCATCTATGAAAAGTATATAAAAAAAAAAAAAAAAAAAAACACATCATTTTGTAATTTTTTTGTGAAAATTTATTTGTTGTTCTAGCATTTCTCATAATAATTAAAAGAATGTTTCCTTATAAAAAACAATTTTTTTTTTAAAATAGAAAGGTTCCCCCACTTTATGTTTTGCTTTACTAGATAAAAGATCAATTTGAAACTTACATGAAAATGGAAGGGTTGAGGAAATCTATTACTTACATGAACATGGAAGGGTTTTTGAGGAAATCTATTGCGATCAATTTTCTAGCAACTTTTGCACAAAGTCTATAACTTAATTGGCTAGCTTATGATATAGTACAAAGATTCTTGATGACCACAAATACGAATGGGACACTCTTATATGCTTATTACTATGCCTTGCAAAACACATTTAACATGTGAATGCAAAGCTATTATCAAGAAAACCTAGTATTGACACCAAACCGTTTCCTAGAGATACAAGATTTTTACGTTCTTCTTGGAAGTAATACTTATTTGGAATCATCTCGGCAGCAACAAATATGTTTCGAATTATGAGTATGTTAATCTTTACAAAGTGTACAACTTTAGTGTTGATCACAAGTCGTATTACCATTTGCAATATACATCTTTAGTTAGGTAAATTATTATATGGAATGAGGTTTGCATCTCGAGCTCCGCCGCAGAGCGCGTGGGACTAACTTTCCAACGGACCGATAACTCCAAAGAATATTTTCGTAAATTGTTTCTGAATTTTTTAACGAAAATAGTCCTTAAGTTAGCGGTCCGTTGCAAAGTTAATCGATAAACTGAAAGACTACTTCTGTAATTCTGTGTTGTGAAACTCACGTTTCTCTATGCAATCATGATAAATGTTATATACTTATTATTGTAATTATAATAATGAGCTTAACAAACATTAATTAGTAAACATTTTACATACAAAATATATACGACTGGGTCTTGACTTTTTTCAAGTAATATATTTAGTATGTTACGTATTTTGTTTTTTTTTTGAAAAGTATGTTGCGTATATATTTAGACTTCACCCAAGTTATATTTGTTCGCCTCGAACTTATAAGTATTATTGTTCATAGATCTGATTATTACAAAATCTTTTGTAGAAATATATATCTGAAGACGAAAAAACATGCATTACCAGAAGAGAATGGATTGGAGATCCACACGGTTACGAGAACGTTTTTTCCCTGTTGGTTATAGATCAAAACAAACTCAATTTCTATAATTCCAAATGAACAAAAGGCGAGTTTGAATGACTTTATGAAAGTACATATCGTTTGGACGTAGGACGAAGAATGGAAGTTTTTTGGGTAATCGGTTCTTGAGTTCAAGTTGTATTGTAAAAAATATTCATTTTTTGTTGTTGTTTACATCGACTTTTTAGCCGTGATGGTATTTTTCAATGCGACTTACATGTGCTCTTTGAGTTCAATCCAAATTCTGAAATGTGGTACTCCGTAGTACAAAAAAAGGACACCTTTGACGCGTAACTTACACAACTTCATGTTGGTTAGAATAAATAACACGACGAAGGATTTTTATAATTTTATATTTCTATATGATGGGAGATCATAGTCCTCATACTGTTGATCATTGGTATGGTTAATTTAAAATGGTTGTGTTCTTTTTTTATGCATAAAAAAAGAAAGTTTAAAAGGGGGCGTTTCTAGTCATTTCGTGGATACCTACAATATACACCATTTGATTAAACTTAATTGGGTTTTGACTTTTGAGAGAGTAGCTTGTTGGAGGTAGTTATATCTAAGGAGGGATGGATAATATTATAAGCAAGCGAGTTAAATTCTTTAAAAAGCCAAACATGAAAGGCTAAGTTGCCAACTTATGAGTTTTAGAGTTAATTGCATTTTTGGTCCTTGTGGTATGGCCAAATTGCAGGTTTGAGACCCTAACTTTCGAAATTACAGTAATGGTTCTTATTTTCAAGTTTGCGTTGCAAATTTGGTCCCCGGGCTGGGACCAAACCTGCAATTTGAGCAAACCACAGGGACCAAAAATGCAACCCAAAAGGATCAAATCTGCAACCCAAACTTGAAAAAAGGACCATCACTGCAATTTCGAAAGTTAGGGTCCTAAACCTGCAATTTGGCCATACCACAGGGACCAAAAATGCAATTTACTCTGAGTTTTATAAGTTTGCAAGTTGGTCATTCATGTTTGGTTTTTCTTTATTTTACAAGCTTACAATTTTATACAAAAGTTAGCTTAACCGTGACAGGCACATGAATTTTAAATTTTAATGGTTAATGCCATTGAATAATAACAAATTTTTTAGGTGGCATTAAAGGTAGGTTAGTAAAAAAAATCAAATTCCTTTTTATGCAACTTTATCAATTTGAATCTTACATGAATGTTTAGGTGGCATTAAAGGTAGGTTAGTAAAAAAAATCAAATTTTCTTGCAACTTTTGCACAAAGTCTAGAGCTTAAGTGGCTTAATACAGCTTATTTAATTTCAGTTAACTTGGCAGCAAGAAAGATGTTTTGAATTATGAATATGTTAATCTTTACAAAGTGTACAACTCTAGTGTTGATCACCAAGTTGTATCGCTCATGGTTATCAGGATTGCGATCTTGATCGTAAGATCGTACAAGCTTACGATCCTACATAAGAAAACCTTGCAAGATTGTATTAGGGTCGGATGTAACATAGGATCAAAGTAAGATCGTACGATAGCCGGGGGTTGCCCACAACCAAAGTGCCGCGGACACAAAAAAACATGTAGAAAAAAAGTGGAAATTGGTAGAAAAAGGTCCGGTGCCCTCACTCAAATAATCAAAGTGCCCCCTCTTCGATCTCCGGTAACCAATAATCAAAGTGGAAATTGGTAGAAAAAAGTCTGGTGAGTTTTTTTATCGGAAAAAATGATAAAGAGGACACAACAGTAAAGGAGCAAAGTGTGAGTGTTGCAGGGACTAGGGAGAGTGGGGTGAGTGTGGAACACACATATTTAACTTATCTTTCTTTTTTTCATTTGTTTTTTTTACTATGTGACTAACATCATAGATTTTTATATATAAGTGTAAATGTTTTAGTACTAAAAGAATCTCCAATGCAAAAACTAGCAAAAACTTTTTACTATTTGAAAAAGCCATTTCTGGTAGTTTTTAAGCATTGGAGCAAAAACTTTTTGAATAACTTTTTGCAAAGACTTGACAAACACCATGTCTTTGTTAAAAGCTATCATTCACTTTTATGTTATGTATTAATTGCATTAAATGCAAAAAGTCATTAAAGACTTTTTGCATTGGAGATGCTCTAACGTCATGGATTTTTAATGTAAATTGCAACGTGATAAGTTTTATTAAATATAGTAGTATTTTTTGAATTGTAGTTTCTTCTGATAATCACATTATTTTTTGTAAATTTACTTTTAAAAATCGCAAGCACTACTATACGTTTTGCTCGACGCCTTATATGTTCAATTTTAAGTTACGTATTCTGTATTCGAATGAAGAACCTAAGCCGGTTTTCTTAAAGAAACCCGTAATTATCAATCGTATTTTACTTTATAGACAACTCGATGTATAACTAATGTTAATTTCTTTGAAGTATAGAACTTTGGTTGTCTTTGCCAAAACCCGACCCGATTTGCTCTAAAAAACATGACTCGATTTGCTTCAAGTTAGGCTAAAATGACATTGCTCGACGTTTTATTTAACCAATCTTGTTGCCTGATGCCCCCCGCGATGAGATTTCCTGGTTCCGCTACTGAAGATAGCTATTAAGATCTTCGATCCAGACCCTAGTAAAAATATTACTTATTATTTTCAAACATAAAAATAAGTACACTTGACCCAGTTTTGCCCATATACATGACCCAACATCACAATTAAATTAGTAAAAATGTTTTTGATCAACTTTTATCATATATGACTCGTGCCATATTTGTTTTGTACATGAACTAATTGTTGTGTTGCATTATATTAGCATGGCATTTGAACTTTGAACCGTTAAATTTTCATTCGTATTCATTTAAAATTGTTTATTCTGACCAAATTGTATATTGATCATCATAAAACTACAATTACTATTAAAAAATCACATTTTTGCAAGATCTTACAATCTCAATTTGATCTTATGATTTTGATCATGCGAAGACGAAAACGATTCTAGAGAGGATCGTGATCATGATAATTTTCGTATCACTAATTAAGTAACTTATTATATAAAATTATGAGCTTGACAAACATTAATTAGTAGTATAACATTACATAACATACAAATACAAGTGGGTTTTGACTGATGAGCATCCCACGTCTTATGGTGAAGAAACTTTGCTTGTGGCAGATGGTCATAAATAGGGAGGCAAGGATATGATTCATAATAGGCATGTTGAATTTCTTAAAAGCCAATTGACAATTTCTTCTTTTGCGAGCTTATGATTATGATTTAAGTTCTATAAGTCCATAAAAGAGTAGATTGTTTAATTTCTTTTCAAAAGTTTGACAAGCTCATGGTTCTAAAATCAGTTAGCAAAAAATTAACGTGTCTTAAATTAAATGGTTAATGAAATAAAATGCTAAACTTTAATACGTCTCAGATTTAAGGGTTAATGTAGTAATAAAATAAGTACAAACTTTTGAAGTTTGTTCCATTTAGTAACTAAATTATATTCAATTTATGTTTTTTTTCTTCCCCACGACCAACATAACTCATAACTCCAAGTCTTTAACTAATCAACAATCAACTCGCAGGTGCGGATTGATTATACATGATCACCATCGTCCTTATACATGATCACTCCCTTTTTTTTAAAAGCTTCGAGTATCTCTATCAACCGGTAAACCCACAACTAACGCCTTTGATAATATGCGTTAGACACGTATATATGTCTAACTTAAATCTCATGGGTGCGGATTGAGCACCCTAGCTTCATTGCATAAAACTAGTTCTTCAAGTCAATTGGGTTTTGAGATTTGAGAATCCCACATCGCATTGTGGAGGAAAGTAGCTTCTTGGAGGTAGGTATAAATAAGGAGGGAAGGATGCAAGGTAGGCATTTTAAATTCCTTTAAAAGCCAACAGTCAAAGATTTGCTTGCAAGCTGATTTTAGTCTTATAAGTTTGCGAGCTAAGATATTGACTATTGGTTTTTATATTATTTTACAAGCCTACAATTATACATACATACATTTAGCATTGTAGAGTAGAAGCTACAGTGCTTCTACTGTGTAATGGTTTGGGCTTGGGCTTTCACTTTGGGCTGGTCAAATTTTTTTTATTTTTTTTTAATTTTTGGCACAAAATAGAGGGAAAAAATATTACAAAAGTACCGATTCAATTTTAAAATAACCGACATAGTCACAAACGTACAACTTTAAATTGCATTAAACAGTGTCATTTAAAAAAAAACCATATAACAAAAAAAAACAAAGCTTTAAACATGAGACCCAACACATAAGCCCATATAAAAAAAAAACTATTAAACATGAGACAAAAAAAAAAATTCGCAAAAAAAAAACAAAAAAAAGTATAATTTTTTTTACCGCCCCGCAACAACGCGCGAGACATAAACTCATAACGAAAAAAAAACAAATTATTAAACATGATACCGAAAAAATAAACCTGCACAAAAAAAACATATAACTAAAAAAAAGACCTTTAAACATGAGGCCCAACACATAAGGCCATATAAGAAAAAAACAAATTATTAAACATGAGACCGAAAAAATAAACCCGCACAAAATTAAAAAAAATATAATAATAATAACAATGGCCCGCAACAACGCGCGAAAAATTAACGTCCGGCAGCAACGCGCGGGTAACCCTGCTTGTTATATATAAAAGTTAGCTAAACCTTACCTTGACACTCACAGAAAGTTACACTTCTTTTTAACCGCACTTTCGACATACACAATACCAATATTCAGCACAAAGAAATATAAATCGTGTGTCGTTGTTAAAGTTTAGGAGTATGATAGTTAATAGGTTTATCTGAATAACCACCTTCTCTCGATTCAAATTAGCGGTCTCTAATGCTAATCATCTTTGTAACAACAATTATGACACCTACACAATACCAAGATTAGTAGATATGAAGGAAAATTCATATATGCTTTAGTCTCGTCATGTATCTGCATCAATCCTTTCGTTAGTATAAAACATAAACAAAATCTCAAACTTAAACATCATAAATAAACACACATACGTGTAAAAATATAACTTAATATTAATCAATTGGGTTAATTACCTAAAAATGTACTAAACTTGACACTTTTTGTCATTGTATGTAGGCTACTATTTTTTTTGTCATTGTGTCGCTAAACTTTTGAAATCGTGCCATTGTATGTAGCGTGTCACCGGATGCAACCTTCTGTCTCACGTGGCACCGGTTAATGCTGGAAAAAAAAACGTTTTTAATACTTTTCTTTTTATTTACCCCTTTTATTAACCTTTTTTATTATAATTTCTTTTCTTATATAATATACCCCACCACTTATCATCTCTCTATCATTTTATTCCCAATCCCAACCGCAC
This sequence comes from Tanacetum coccineum, assembly GCA_026074375.1. Classification (NCBI taxonomy): domain Eukaryota; kingdom Viridiplantae; phylum Streptophyta; class Magnoliopsida; order Asterales; family Asteraceae; genus Tanacetum; species Tanacetum coccineum. The sequence continues at coordinate 75,899 of BQNB010001165.1, forward strand.
AAAACCCTAGATCCATGAGGTCTTCATCATCTTCATCTTTTAGATCCAGGTTCAAACGTTAGACCAAGGAGGAGATACTTGCTAGAACTCATTGTGATTGTCCTTTTCCTATCGAAATGCAAGCGGCATGGACCATTACAAACCCCGGAAGAAGTTCAATGGATGTCCGATCTTTGTAAGTAATTATTTCGTATGTTAGTTTTAATCTTTGTTTAAAACCTGATAAGATTTATGTTATTTATCACATGATGAGGATGAAAAATGTCACTTTTATGGTTTTTTCGATGATGAACTACCAAGTGATTATTTCAAAAAGTTGTTTTTCAATCTCCACGAAGAAAACAAAATGCTGAAGAAGAACCTGGGAAAGAACATGTACAAGAACAAGAAGAAATCCAACAACAATGATGAAGGGTGTGTTTTGGAAATGGGTGAATTGAAGGATGATTTGACTTTGATCAAGCCAAAACTCCAAATGTTTGATAAAGTTGTGGTTGTCTTAGTCATTTTGGTAGCATTTGTTGTTGCAAGTAGGTTGTTTGCTTAATCAGTGTTAGGAATCATGTAATATGACAGTATTTAAGTTGGTTATGTTGAATGCAATGGTTTCTTTTGGTTATACTTGTTATTAAAACATGCAAATATGATAACAAATACAATTCACACTAGGTAATTAACATAATATGAAAGCAATTAGACATTCATGTCATTACTTGTTAATGCCCATCCAGATACAAAACATGAGCATTACATGTTTATAGTTACCGGACATAATAACCAAAGGTTAAGTTTAAGTGCATACATATAGATACAAAAGAAGTGCACATAATTTAAGTTTAAGTTACACAACATCATATTGTCTAATTCCACAACATAGTGATACAAAAGAAGTGGAATTCAGTTTGTGTTCAATCCAAACTGTAAGGATTTGTCTTTGAGCTGCCAGTTCCTAGGTGATCCTTTGCAAGCTTTCTTTTAAGGATTCTTTCACTCCTTCCTCTCTGCCTTGGAATGACAAAGTTCCTCCTTGTTCTTGGTATTGGTTCTCTTGGTATTGGTTCATTGACAAGCACAACTTGGTTATCAACTGCAATTCTATCACTTGCTGCTGTTTGTGAGCTTTGAGTAGGTGCAGTTTGCACTGTCTAACTTTCTTGAATTTTAAAATCATGCATAGGCTCCTCTTGTGTATTTTCAATAGAATCGGACTCATTTCCTTCAATACCAAACCATGTTCCCAACCTTCCTAATCTAGGACCTCTTCCCCTACCTCTTCCACTGATACTCAAGCCCCTATTAGCAACATTTTCCTTAAAAGTTACCCTTTTCTTAGTCTTAGAAGCATTGACAGTTGAACGAGAACCACCAAACTCATATTGACTAGAACCTAAGTGTTCCTCAACTGGAGGTATTGGAACAGATGGTGGAACTAAGGGTTCAGTTTGATCATCAACAGATTCAGAATGTATTAAATTTTTCCTTGGTCTACATGTTTTAGCAGGGGGTTTTGGTGGTAGCAACACAGTTTGGTTCTTGCAACCAGACTTGTTATGACCCTTTTGAAAACAATTAGAACAAGTCATTTGAACCCCAAACCTAGAAATCTTATTTGGGTATTTAGTTTCATGAGAAGCTCTTATTCTTTTTTTCCTTGGCCTTCCAGGCATTTTTTTGGGTTTAGGAGGCAATACCCTAGACATTTCACTACAGTCTGGCCAAAAGCTCATTCCACCAACAGGTGTTAAGTATTGATGGTATGCATCATGAAACATTCTTTTCCTAAAACAATCAAGAACATACTCTTCAATCCTTTTATTTAATTTGAAAATAACTGCAATTGCATGACTACAAGGCAAACCTGATAGTTGCCACATCCTGCAGCTACAAGTCCTATGTTGTTCATCAATTCTATAAGCCTGTGATCCATTTCTCACTTCAAACTGATTTCCTCTAGCTGGTATTACATGCCAAAACCTTAAAAAAATGAATTTGTAATTAGTTTAAGCACAAATTATAAACTTCATATAATTGTATTAAGTCATACCTTTGTTGATCTTTGATGAGTTCCAACCTTTTTTAGTATGTTAGGATAAATGTCATCTGTCCATTTATCCAGCATTCTCCTCATTGTATTCATTCTCTCCATGACAATAACCCTCATTGCTTCAAGCATTGTAATCAGTGGCTTGTTTCTAACTCTTAGAAGAACAACATTAAAACACTCGCTAAATCTATTCTCCACAGCTTCACAATTGGTACCAATATGAAAATAGGCTCTAGACAAAGTCTTCGGATCTTTATTTAGCAGATATTGATAAGCATTTGGATTAGCCCTCTTGATCTTGTCCATTATCTTGTTGAACAGTCTTGGATAAGCAGCTTTAGAGCAGCCTAGAAGAGATTTCTAAATTCCACCCTACTATAGTGTTTTCTAAAACCCTCATAGATGTGCCTTGCACATTGTCTATGTTCGGCATGGGGCATTACATCCTTAACAGCTTTTATCAATCCCTACAATTTACATGAAATATAAGCATTAGGTCCTTGAAATTTATAAAACAGTTAAACCTATTAAATTGTTAAACAATAACATGAAAGATAAGCATTACCTTGTGTTGGTCTGCCATGAGTATTAACCCATTTCCAGTAGGCAACTCAAGATCTTCTCCCAGCAATTCCAAGAACCATGACCAGTTATCCTTATTCTCTACATTGACTACAGCCCATGCTACGGGGAAGATGTAGTTGTTTCCGTCCCTTCCAATTGCCGTTAGTATTTCACCAACATTAGGCTTTTTAAGGAAACATCCATCCAAAGCAATAACCCTTCTACACCCTTTCTTCCATCCCTCTTTCAGTCCATTAAAGCAAACATAAAATCTATCAAAATAGGTTTGGTCATCTGGATTCACTGTAACCCCAACTCTAACAGTTAAACCGTCATTTAATTCTAGTATTGCCTTAGCATATGACCTAATGTAACCATAGTGATCTAGCATTGTATTTTCCCCTTCATTTAATGCCCACCTTTTAGCCCTTCTACACTGACAAGGACTAACTATGCACTTGTACTTTTTCATCACCATATCAGCAATTTCATGCAACTTAATATCTGGATTCATCCAAATCTTATGGTCAAAATGGTTACCTATCCACTTGTAATTAACTAACGTTCCAAACTTAAAATCCCTAGTACAAGTATGCTCATCATTTAGAGAAAAAAAACCTGAAAAACATTTTCCATTGTCATTTGCTACCCATAACACCTCCATGGGCATTCAGCTCCTTCATCTTGCCTTTTTGATGGATACCTTTTCCACTTACTCAGTTTCCCCTTTTTAGGATCCTTGATCCTCTAAGGCCGTTGACCGCATCGAGCAATTATTTGAGTTTTTGAACTCCTATAACACCATATTGAATATCCATTTGCTAAACCATAGTAAGTCAAGCATTCTTTGAATTGAGCAGCATCTACAAACTTTTCTCCAACCTGAAACATAACAACATCATGTTACTTAACAATTACTAGAGTCACTGCATATTATTAAGGATGAGTCAGTAGGCATTACCTTTGGTTTCTTCATTTTAAGTGTGTATCCTGATCATGAGTAGGATACTTCTCCACTCTAGTCTCTACCAATTTGAAAGGATCTATTAATTTTGCATCATCGACACACTCTCTCATCTTCCTTACTAAGTCATTCTTAAATTCCTCATGTTCTAAGATTGTTTCAGTTTCACCCAAACCATATAGTGTCTTAGGTATTGAACTTCCCTCTCCACCTTCCTTATCAGAACGTGGCTTCTGCTTGGATACCTTGGGTGCCCTCTTTGCGTTAGAATTTTTTTTCCTAAGTTGAATCAATCATCCTCACCTTCTGATAAGTAGTCTACAGATCTGTCTGAGTATTCACTCTCACTATCACTATACAACATTGAGTAGTCAAGGATTTGATCCCTTTCAACTTCACTATCACTAGAGTCAGAATCCATAACATTTAGATTGTCATTTTCTTTAATTACAATACCCTTATTCCTACCCATTGCTTTTCTAGCTGGTACTGGCCTTTCTTCTTCAATCATCAAACCCTTACCCTTGTCTACCACCTTGTTAACTATGTTATCCTCTTCAATCATCTTACCCTTACCATTGTCAGCTTGACTTGGTGCACCAGTTTGATCATCAACAGATGCACCATTGTCAACATAATCAAACTCATCCACATCTAAGGTTGCATCAGGCGCATTAGACTATTTATAACAAAATTCAACATTTGTACCACTACCACATGCACCAGTGTCATTTTTCTTTGGTGTTAGACTATCCCATACTTTTTTACTAACAGTTCTAGGCTTAGGTGGTGTTTTTAGGTGTTGTGCTTCTTCCTCAGCCCATGATACTAATTCCTTATAAGACATGTTCCCAGCATCCTTCTATCTATTTTCATGTATCCTAACTTTACAAATTGCTTCATCTCCAGATTCATCAAAGCAGAAACTTTTTTAAGTAATACTCAGCCAAATTTTGGGGAATGTGAGCTAAATACATTTGAATTATTCCATAAGCATCAGCAAATTCATATATAGCCTCCAAATGAGAATCACATTCAACTATTTTCAAACTACATCTAACTCACATTCAGGTAACTTAAAGAACATGGCATAAAACCTTTGTTCTAACTTTTCTTTCAAAAATTCACACAAACCATCATAGTCATATTTCTTATCCTTAGTAACCCTTAACTCATAAACTACACCAATTTCATACCTTAATGGAGCGAACATGAAGATACCATCATAATGTACATCAAACAATAACGCATTTGAACCTGAAGGTGCCATCTTCTGTTAACATAAATGTAATAGTATCAATCGAAACCCTAAATTACTATGCATATGATAATAATAAATACAAAAAAATATTAGCGTACAAGAAGAATAATATAAATGATACCTTTTGCACACTTCAATTGCATAAAAAAACCAGAGAATGACCCTCAATTTTGTATTTTAAAAATTAGGGTTTAGACAGATCTGGGTGGTGGTGGGACTGTGTGTTTCTTGTATCGGGGTGTGTTGGGGAAGTATGTTTTAAAAAGAGATTATTAAAATACACAAGTTGTATTATTAAATACATTAATTCATTTATTTATTAAACGAAAGTAATAAAAAAACAGATATAACCGGCTAAGGATGCATTCGGTGACACGCTACATACAATGGCACAATTTCAAAAGATCAGCGACACAATGACAAAAAATAGTAGCCTACATACAATGATAAAAAGTGTCAAATTTAGTACATTTTTAGATAATTAACCCTAATCAATTCTCACCTTCACCTACACCTGCAAAATTAAACACACCTTAGCTACCACGACCACCCGTTGCCACACAAACCTTGAAAAGTAAACCTGCAAAGCCGCACCTTCATCACCTCTCCACGACCAACATGACTCGTAGCTCCAAGTCTTCAACCATGCGTAATCAACTCGTGAAGCACCAAGCACCATCGATTCCTTATACATGGTCACTTACTTTTGAAAAAAAGAGCTTTGAGTAACTCTATGAGCTGGTAAACCCACAACCAACGGGCCTTCGATAATATGCGTTAGACACGCATATGTCTAACTTAAATCTCATGGGTGCGGATTGAGCTCCCTAGCTTCATTGCATAAAACTAGTGCTTTAAATCAATTGGGTTTTGAGAAGTGAGCATCCCACATCGCATTTTGAAGAAAAGTAGATTGTTGAAGGTAGTTATAAATAAGGAGGGAAGGATGCAACTATGGGTAGGCATGTAAAATTCTTTTAAAAGCCAATTGTGGATAGTAAGCTTGCAAGCTTATGATTTGAGTTTTATAAGTTTGCGGGCTTGTTAATTCACAATTAGTTTTGGTTTTATTTTACAAGCTTACAATTTTATTCAAAAGTTAGTCAAACCTTGACACTCACATGAATTTTAATAGTTAATGTCATAAAATAGTAACTGATTTTACGGGTTTATTCAATTTAATAATTATTTTTTTCTTATTTTCTGTTTAGGGATTTAATATAATTTTTACATACCATTAAATGTATTATAGTTAATTACTCCTGATGTTTGTGCGAACATGAGATTAACAATACAAAATTATCTTGACATAATGATTTGTCAACTAAATGTGAAAGGTAAAAAAAATAAAAAATAAGAATTACGATGCAATATAATTGGACCGCAACACTTGGCAAGTTATTTTGTGAATATAAGTTTGTAATTTCTTTGTAAATGTAGCATTCCTCACAATTAAAAGGTATATGCATCAATAATTATTATTTTGGTATATTTGAGGGTGGCCAGAGAAGGGCCGGATACGGTCCCAGGATTATCCCGGTGAAGTAACGTACGTCTGAGTAAAAAAAGTTTCCCTCCGAAGGTAATCCAAACAAGGAAAACCATATCCGTTTTATGGCATCAAATAATTATCCCACATTGAATTGCAACTTTTGCACAAAGTGGCTATCTTAATAGAGCTCATGATATAGTACAAAAGATTCATATATACTTATCATTATGTTTTGCAAAATACATTAACCTCTGAATGTAGATTCTATTATAAAGAAACCAGTTGAAACCGAAGCATTTTCTTCAAATACGCGACTTTTACGGTATTCTTGGAAGTAATAGTTATTTTTAGTCATCTTGGCGGCAACAAAGGTGTATCGAATTATGAGTATGTTAATCTTCACAAACTGTACAACTTTAGTGTTGATCACCAACTTGCTCGCAACTAAAGCACTTGCTAGTAAGAAGGAAACTTATTAATGTATAGTTAAATTATGAGTTTAATTATAATTATATTTTGTTATATTTGTTCGGCATGAAGTTACTACTGTAGTATCATTGTTAATAGATTCGATTATTCCAAAATCTTTTATCCGTCATAATTATTCACGAAACATATACTTCAAACGAAAAAAACATGTGCTAATCAAATTAGTTTAATTTTACGTGACTAATGATAGTTTTAGACATATTTAACTTTTTTTTTTGTATTTTTTACGCGTAACTTAGACGACTTTATGTTGGTTAGGATAAAGAACATGATGAAGAATTTTTATAATTTAATTTTGATACTATGGAGATCGATCATAAAGCTGATCATTGGTATGGTTAATTTAATAGGGCTAATGGTCTAAAAATGCATCGAAGTTTCTCCCTTTTCCTTTTATAGGCATTCAACTTTTAATTATTCTTTTGTGTGCAACAAATATGTTAATCTTTCTATTGTAGCAATGGTTAGTAATAAATCTGACGTGGCATTTTATTAACCCATTTTTTCCCGTTTTCCGTTAGAATTTTCCCGTTATACACTTTGGGTGGTCCGTTTTGGCAAAAATCAAAGTACCAGGTAGGTTTGGGTGTAGGGTTTCATATCACTTCTAAACACTTAACCACGATCAAAATTCATTATCACCAAAATCAACTTCTTTTCCAATTCATCCTTAACCCTAATTAAAACAATCATTAGTTCTCGTTATTTAATAATAGACAGATAATCCAAGAACCCTAATTTATGTAATAAGGTATGTTAAAATTTATTACTTTTTATATTTTTTTAATCGATTGTGGTTAGTTTTCCCTAATTTAATTTGTTGAAGAACAATAATTTCTTTTCTTTAATCTATCAGAATGATCCCTGGTACCAACCTGCATCAATTTGATATTTATAATGATGGCTATTTTGCCCATTTACCGTTAACTTATGTTGATGGTTTCGTCTTTGAAATTGTTGTTCCAAGGATGCCTTATGAACAGTTGGCTGAATTTTTAGAAGAAAAGTGTGGCTGCTACTTTCAAAGCTTGTATTACCAAGTACCAAGCCAAGACTTAGAAAGGGGTTTAGTTAGGGTTAGTGATGATAGGTCGACCTCTTAAATGTTTGATGTAGAAGAAACATTTGGTAGGCTTACTCTTTATCTTGATCACTTAGATATGAATCTTTCAGAGTATTTAAGTCAAGCTATTACATATGACATGCATGATTTGATTTCTAAGAAAATAGGCCCTCCCAAAAAGAGGTATTTCAATGACTTTTTTGTTGATGAAATGGTTGATTGGGCTGAGATGGAGGTTGAAACTGAGGGTGTTAAAGCTAGGACTTGTACTACAGATGGTGTTGAAGCTAGGAATAATACTACATAGGGTGTTAAAGTTAGGACTATTACTAAAGACAAGGGAAAAGAAAAGGTTAGTGAAAATGCATCAGATGTTGTTGAAACTAGGAGATGTACTGTTGAAGTTGACTCTGAGATTTAGTATGAGAGTGATGATGATAATGACTATCAGTTAGATAAGTCAGTTGACTATCTGTCAGATAAGTTAGTTAACTATATTAGCCCTGGTGAAGATGAATTACTTGAATTTAGAAATAGGATGAAAGCTAATAGAAAGGCAAAGGCTAAAGCAAAAGATAAACCAGATGAAGAAATGAATGAGCCAAATGAAGAAAACAATATGCATGCGGATAATGTTAGAGGTGAGACTTTTGAGGAACATGATATTTACATAAGTCTTAAGACTGCTGATAAAGATGGAATCACTGAAGATCCTTTCATTTCTGTTGAAAAACATATGGAGAGGTATCCAATGTATGATGAAACTACACACTGGAGACTAAGGAAACCAAAGGTAAAAGCATATCAACTTTAATGTTTGTTTCTCTTTTAAATGAACAAATGATGTATACTAACACATATATATGTTTATATTGGAGGTTGGTGAAAAGTATACAAGTGTTGCCCAATTCAAAAAGTGCCTAACCTACTATGCTTTACTATGCTTTGGTAAATAGTTTCTCTCTGTGGCATGAAAGGAGTAGAGAAGTTAGGGTGGTAGCAAAGTGTGGACAAAGACCACCTAGGGTGTCTGATCCCAAGAAAGGTAAACAAAAAAGCAGACCAAGTACCCTTATGCTAGTAGTGATGACTTGCCTAAATGTCCTTGGAGATGTTATGCTATGTGGATGACTAATAAAAAAACTTTTCAATGGATATCCTTAGTATATGAACATACATGTGTTAGGAATTTCAACTTTGGTGCATTGGTCAACTATAAGTGGATTGCAAAAATCTTTGGTGATAAGATTAGGGCTAACCCAGATGTCAGGTTGTGTGATATAGCTGATTTAGTGATGAAAAAGTATAAGTGTAAGGTCAGTCTCAATCAATGTACAAATGCTAAGAAGTATGCATTGACAGAGTATAAAAAGAGCATTGGTGAACATTATTCTATGCTTAGATCTTTTGGAAAAGCTATTTTAGATTCCAATCCTGGGTCCACTGTAAAGTTTAGAGTGACTATGAGATAGCTGGTTTTTGGAGTTGCTGGAAGAAGACTTGGGTTGCAGTAGAGGAAATGGGCTAACTCTAATGTCTGATCAATTATATTTGTTATAAACTTTCCCAACCAGTTTATTTGTTCTAATTAAATTAAATTTCATTCGTATATGATCTTATTGAAGCTGTTAAACATGTAATGCCAAATGTTGAGCACAGGTAATGTGTAAGGCATATTTATGAAAACTTTAGGAAACAATACCATGGCTTAGAGTATAGGCAATTATTTTGAGCAGCATCAAAAGCCTCATACCCTCAGCTTTTCAACAAAATTATGGATAAGATAAAGAGTGATAACCCAAATACACATAAGTATCTTATGGATAAGAATCCAAAAACTTGGTCAAGAGCCTTTTTTGAGGTTGACAGAGGTTGTGAAGCAATAGAGAATGGCTTCAGTGAGTGCTTTAATAGCGTGATTGTTAATGGTAGACATAAGCCACTCTTAACTATGCTGGAAGCCATTAAAGTGATTGTGCTTCAAAGGATGAACAAAATGAGGGAAATTAGTACGAAATGGAACCCTAGGGTACGTCCCTAACATCAAAAAGAGATTAGAATGGCTAAAAGAACAACAAATGTATTTTTCCATTCAATGCTGTTAGTTTTATATAACTTGTTTAGATTCACACTAATAACCAATCATTACAGGTTTTGGCATGTAATACCTGCTGGTGGGAATCTTTTTGAGGTGAGATCAGGGAGTGAAGGATTTATAGTGGATGAAGGTAAAAGGACATGTAGTTGCAGGATGTGGCAGTTATCAGGACTACCCTGTGTTCATGCCACAAAGGTAATATTCTTGATAAATAGGGTACCTGAGAGTTATGTCCCAGCCTGGTTTCAAACAGACATGTATTTTGTGGCTTAACACAACTATGTTAAACCAAATTTATGGCATGATCAGAGCATGTACTCCACTGTCTTGCCACCAAAATCTAGAAAAATGCCTGGTAGGCCTAGAAAGAAAAGAATCAGAGCTATAGGTGAGGGTGGTAGTTCAACTAGAGTCTCTAAGGTAGGTTCACAAGGAAGTTGTTCAAACTGAAAAACCTAGACACATGTCACACCCCGAATACGGCAGAAACACAAGAATGCGACATAATAATTCACATTGCACAAGATACAAGATCATACCTTACATTGTTTACACAAGTTTATTTACAAAAGTTTACAATTTCGCAACCTTGGAAAAAGTCAAACAGTTGTCCTTCAATAAACTCCCAAATGTACTCATCTTTGGTCCCCAATACTCCTCATTTACCTTTGTTAACAACACACCTGAAAATGATACTCGAAAACGTCAACAATAATGTTGGTGAGCTCGTAGGTTTGATTCAAAACCCATTCGATGTGCCAATATTTTCAACAGTGGACAATTGTGCAATATGACAGTGAATATATACAAACAAACCCATTACTTAGCATCCCCGTTTATCATGTACCATGACCTAGTATCCCCGCTAGTCATCAAACCAACATATACCAATGCTCTTGGAGTCGCAACTACGAATGTCACTTACACACCTAAGGGCCTACCAGCTGGAGCACAATTACTTAGGGCAGGACCACCACAAGACATAGCTAATCCTTGCTAATCACATACATTGTCGTGCATCTCGATGCATGCAAGTACAATCAAACCACATAATATTCACATAGTAGTCATAAGCACATAAATTGTCCCAAAAACAAAACCATGTTTGCACAGTTTATAAAAACAGTTCAAAACACATTTGAGTATCACCTCAACAGATGAAAATAACCGAACTGATAATATCTACACAACGAACCAAACAATCTCTACTCAACGTACCAAATAGCCTCTACAACGCACAACGGTACCCGGCCACGACCTAACATTAATTTCACCTTATTAACATTTTGTACAATATTGCCTTATTGTACAAGTGTTCGTCTTTTACTCAGCCAAAATCCTCATTCTCTTCACAAAAACCCTTATCCTTATTTCAAAACTCTTATCTCATTACAAAACCTCCTTTGGAATCATGGTTGTATGGTAATTACGCAAAACAACTCGATGCACTTGGGCTAAGTGCGACATCAATACAAAAATACTCAAAACATAACTGACAACTAGAACCGAAACAATTCAAAGAAATTTGACGAGAATTGAGTGGGAATTCAAAGATTGAAAACAAACGAATTAACATCTTCGTAAACAATACGATATATATTTATGTCAATTTAAAATATATAAATATAATACTTTAAATAAAATAATAATATATTTTATTTTTATTTTCGCCTTCTTATCGGGCTAAACTGGGTAAGTATAAAATCTTGTAATTTTTATTACGTCAACGTTCAATCGTCTTATCTCGACACTTATTGTCCCCAAAAGTCATCTTTTGTCTTTTAGTCAAATCGACACAAAACGATTATTTCGCAATATATTCTAAACATCCTGACAAAATGCCAAAAAGTCATATTTTCAAAACGTTCATTCATTTTTGATTAGAATCGACCATATTTATTGTTTTTCCACTTCCGTAACTATTCGTTAACTAATCCGTTCGTTTGGTACTCCCACTATTAAAATTTCCCTTATTGGGCCCAAAAGTCCAATGTTAGTCCATTAACTCTTATTAAGTCCAACTTGCCACTTTTAAATCAAATTTGAGTCCAACAACATTTGTCAAGTCCCATATGTCCATAAAAATCCAATTTGAATCTATAAGTCCATTTACTTGTTATTGGGTCTTAAAGTCCATTAAGGTTTTAAATCTAGCCCGATAATTAAACAAAGTTCACAACCTTTATATAAGTCCACAATAAGATCCAAAATCAATATAAGCCATAAGCCCAGAACACATGCCGAAACCAATATAAGTCGTGGCTCAACTAAGCCACCAAATAAGCCAAAAATAACTAACTTTAAGCTCATAAAAATAAGCTGAAACACATAAGCCCAAAAATAAGCCGAAATCAAATGGGGCGAGCCTTTCTTCCTTGTCGGACCGAGACCAAGACAAAACCCAAACCAAAAATGGAGTGGTATTGGGCCGAGCCCAATACCCTCTTTTCTAACGTGGTTGGGCGAGCCCGAACCAAAACAACCCAAAATCAAATAAGCTTTTCATAAGCTTATTTTTAAGCCACTTTCAAAATAAGCCCTAAATAAGCCCTTGACTTAAAATAAATTTACCACCACAACCATGATCTAAAAATGTTCAACCCTTTTTCCATTCTTTTTGTTCACGCCAAACACACACGCACCCTTTTTATTTATTTAAAAACTTTTGAGTTCGATCCTTGACAAACGCATCGCACAACTAGTATATACACACATTTAGACATCCAAAAGTACAAATAAAACAAAATTTAGAAAAACTTACAATTTTGGAAGCTCTTGGTTAGATTTTGACGCAAGTGAAACAACCCCGATAATCTTTTCTATAACCCGAATCTACCAAATATCAACCCCACGATACTTTCTAACCCCATGTTCTTGGCAAATCTTCAAAAAATGTGTTTTTCTTGGCTCTTGTGTGCTCGTCTGATTTTTAGAGAGAAAGAGAGATGATATATATTTTTTTGGTTTGAAATGGTGAGAAAATGCATGTTTAAGGTTAAAACAAAATGTACATGTACCATGCAAGGACCCTAATAGCTAAAAAGGTGCCATCTTGTTCCCTCTTGTCTCTTCCAATCGGCTAGGGATCCTAAGGGCTCGGGATTGCTTCTTTTCGTGTCGGGTTCGCGTTAATCTCAAAAACTTTGACTTTAAAATATTTCCTGAAGCTCCGTAGTATTTTTATTGATCTTAAAAATATTTTTCCAATAATCTAGGTTATTTACACGATACATTTCCAACTTAAACTTCCCAAAAATTCATTTTGGAGATTTATCGGACGTGTCGGGACCAAAATACGTGGTTACTTCAAATCAAACTAAAACCTTTCTTCCAAAGTTTAAAAATTTCTCGACTTCAAAAATACATCTTGACACTTTAGACTCCATTCACAAATTTCACGTTTACAACCGATACGTACTTAACTCAAATTTTGCGAAAACGCCCGTTTTCTTATAACTTTTAACTCTCACCTCCACTATTTACGTATTTAGACCATGTTATTCTAAATTATGAATTTACTTAACTAATATATTATTTAAACGCTCTTCCAGAGCTACTTAAACCCATTCTCAAATTAACTGTCGTGCCGGTACACGCTGCGTGACGATTTCGCAAAACACGGGAAACTTCCCGGAACGCATTAAATGACAACATAAACACTCATATACAGAAAGATGAATCAAAAGTGATTCACTTACGAAACTCAAGACTCGCTCAACGCCCGGTTAAACCGTAACCGTTTTACGTAAATTATTCAACCGAGGTCAAATTCACAGCTTTCTCCAAGAAAACAGACAAAATCGAAAGACTCCGATATAAAATCATAATATTTTATAATACTTAGACCCATAAAAGTTATCAGTTATCACAACACAACAAATCAAGTTGCAAGGAACTTGTAGTTGAACAAACACCAAAACCTAAAGGAGTGGTAGGTAGGCCTAGAAAGAAGCAACCAGTGGATGATTTTGAGGATGTTGATGTTGTTCAGAGAGGTCCAGCGAGGGATGAAGGTGCTAGCAGGACTAGAAGAGGTGCTATAGGGTCTAGAGGTAGAGGAGGTGCTGCTGGGTCAAGAGGTGATGCTAGTAGGTCAATATGTAGAGGAGCTGGTGGGTCTAGTGGTGCTAGTGGGTCAAGAGGTAGAGGTACTGCTGGGTCAAGACGTGGTGCAAGTGGGTCAATAGGTAAAGGTGTTGGTGGGTCAAAAAGGAAACCTGTGTCAACTACTGGAACACAAAAAAGACAAGGTAAGAAGTAGGTTGGGACTTCTAGCTTTGCTAAATGGTTTTGATTGAAAGATGAACCAGAGCAGACTCAAGCTGAACCACAACAGACTCAACATGAACCTGAGCAAACACAAGTTGAAGACCAAGTGGAGCAGACTGAAGATCAAGCTGAGATGGACCTGACTCAACTGGAGAAAACTCAAGAACTAACTCAGGACCAAGTGCATCCACAAGAACAACCACATCAAGTTGCATTGAGGATGCCAAGTGCAAGAATCCTCCAATGGAAGTTGAGAAAACAAGGCAGTAGTCAAAACACTGCCTTGAATCTTGACTGATGTTGAAACAGTTGTTAATATGCCCATTTTGTACATGTAAGGGCATATGTTGGTAAATATTAACTGTTTTGGGTCTGTAATATTTGAACAAAACTCAGAACAAAATTCATTAGTACCACGTTGGTACTACTAAGCTAGTTTATGAATGAACCATCAATAAAATAGCCTATTTTGTACATCATAACACTAATTGATGGTCATTCATAAACATTTATGATCAATGAAATGTCCAGCACTGGAATTTCTTTGGTTATTATCATTGTTGAAAATCAATTAACTTTGTAGTATTAAAGGGTGAAAAATGTAAATAAATAAAGTGTAGGGATATATAATAAAATGTGTAAGTTGTTAACACTTAAAAGGGTTAAAGGGTAAAAAATGTCAAAAGTTAAAAGTTTAGGGGCAAGATCTAACATTGGTTAAAAGAGAAAAATGGGAAAAATAGGTTAATAAGGTGCCACGTCAAATTACCCCCTAACTATGGCTACAATAGAAAGATTAACATATTCGTTGCACACAAAAGAATAATTAAAAGTTGATTGCCTACAAAAGGAAAATGGGGATACTTCGATGCATTTTAAGACCATTAGCCAATTTAATATGTTTGGGTTCCTTCTTTAACACATAAAAAAAGTTTTTAAGGGGGTGTGTCGACTTGTCATTTCAGAGAGACCTGAAATATGGACTTGTCATTTCAGAGAGACCTGAAATATGGACTCGCAAATGTCAATTATAAAACTTTGGATAGAAGAAACATATTCAATTTCGACCATGAGACAAATTTATGTAATTGCCTTCTGTACTTCAAAAAATTTGAAGATGTTCAAGTCTCTTAAGACGGCATGCTACTTCATTTAGTCAGTCCACTTATTTTCCCAGCTCGCCGTGTTGTTCTTGCTTGTAAACCACTTGTGAAAAGGATCATGGGTGTACGAGACCAACTCAGCTCCCCATTCCGTCACCACGAGGCAATCTCCTCTCAATTCAAATTAGCGCGGTCTCTAATGTTGAGCATCATCCCATGAACAATCCAAAAAATAAACAAAATCCCAAACTTGAACATCATAAATAAACACACACACTTGTAAAGAAAAAAACTTCATATTACTCAATTCTCATCTTAGCTACCACTACAACCCGTTGCCACACAAACCTTGATAAGTAAATCCATGAAGCCGCGCCTTCGACACCTCTCCACGACCAACATAAGTCGTAGCTCCAAGTCTTCAACGATTCGATAATCAAGTCGTGAAGTACAAGCACCATCCATTCCTTATACATGATCACTCCCTTTTTGAAGAAAAGAGCTTCACGTAACTCTATCAGCTAGTAAACCCACAACCAACGGGACCTTCAATAATATGCGTTACACACGATAATATGCTCGGAAGCCCACAACCACCAGTGTACCACGAATTGCTTAAAAATAATTGGGTTTTTGACTTTTGAGAATCCCACATTGCATTGTGAAGGAAAGTAGCTTGTTTGAGGTAATTATAAATAAGGCGGGAAGTATACAACTAGAAGTAGGCATGTTGAATTCATCAAAAGCCTATAGTTAAAACTTCTTGTTTGCATGCTTATGATTAGTATTTTGTAAGTTTACAATCAAGATCTTTTAGCCATAGTTTTTTGTATTATTCTACAAGCTTATAATTTTATACATTAATTTTGTGTTTATATTTTTTTTACCAAACTTGCAATTTATGCAAAGTTAGCCAAACCTTCACACGCCAAAAATTTAAATGGATAATTTCACAGAAAAGAATTAACATATAAACTTTTAAGGTTTTCCAATTTAGTAATTAACCTTTTTAGTTGTTTTGTGTAGGTGATTATTTTTTCTTACATACTGTTAGTGTATTACATTAACTAGTTTTTAACGTTTGTGCATTTACAAGGTCCAAACTATGAGGAGAACTAATACTTATATCTAACCATATTTTTTTGGTGTAAACATACCTTTTAGTATTCATGAATTTGATGTGCCAAGATCATGCGTAAACCGTCACTTGTGTATATATATATATAAACCATCGATATGGGCAACTACAGAACAAAAAACCGAGAGCAAAAGAATAACCACTAAAATGATACATCAACGATAACTTAGCTAGCCACTGAAGCCAACGTATTGGAGAAGTTAAATGTCGGCGTAAACTAATTTTAGGGACAATGTAGTCCAACTTGAACAAAAATCCGAGGATAAGTCTATTATGACGCCATGTTTGTTGTCTCTCCACTTAGCCAGTCTACTTAAGTTTCCCAGCTCGAAGTTTTGATCTTACTCCTTGGAAAAAGGATTGTGGGTGTACGAGAGTACGAGACCAACCAGGCCGGCTTCCAATTCCATCCCAACGAGCCAATCGATAATCAACTCTCATATTAATCAATTCTCACCAACATCTTCAACCTTAAACACACATTAGCTATGTACCGCGACCACACACAAATCTTGATAAGTAAACCCACGAAGCCGCGCCTTCAACACCTCACCACCACCAACATAACTCATAACTCCATGTCTTCAGCAATTCGCACCATCAATCATTCCTTATTCATCATCATTCACTTTTGAAAATAAGAGTTGTTAGTTTATGGATGATAAATTAATAGATGTGTGTTAGGATCGAACTCAAGATCACGGGATTGCACTCACTACGAGTTAACAATTAATAAATAATATATTTGTTAATTTTACACGTAAACGTTTAACGGTCGTTAAGTATTTAACGGAAAAGACTAACGACCATAAGGGCAAGGACAAGTACATAATTACATAATTGATGTTACATAATGTTACATAATTAATGAATTGATGTTACACAATTGATGTTACAT
>BQNB010001165.1:99242-143524 GCA_026074375.1 Tanacetum coccineum
ATATCAAAGAATGATCACAAGTCTTTTTATCATAATTTTCATACCTTAACCTTTGATACGACTATATCATTTTATGGATTCTCATTATGTGTTGTCTTGTATATCTTGATAGATGCTCCCAAGAGAACATCAACATCTGCAGCGCCAGCCATGACTTAGGATGCCATCCGGCAACTAGTTGCTGATAGTGTTGTTGCTGCTTTGGAAGCATAAGCTGCTAACATGACAAATACTGACAATACTAACAAGAACACAGGGACAAGCAGAACTCCAGTAGCAAGAAAAGGAACCAACAATCACAAATGAAATTTTGATAATAGAAGGAACACCATTACCAACAACGACAATAACTACCCTAATAATCGTAACCACAACAACCACCCCAATGATCACAACAACAATAACTACTCCAACAATTGCAACAACAACAACTACTAAGATAACCACAACAATCACAACCGTAACAACGATTACCACCAACAGCAGAATAGAAGGCAAGAAACTATCAGAACTTATGCTGCCACCCTAACTGAGAACAAAAGGTATACTAAAGAGTACCATGGAAACCTTCCTTTAATTACAAGATGCACCCTGCATCACACAGGAGTTTGCACTGGCAAGTGTCAGACTTGCAACAAGGTGGGTCATCGGACCAGGAACTGCAGAAGCAAAAGACCAGCCACGGGAAGCAACCTGCGATCAGTGTTTGTAACTTGTGATGCCTGTAGAGAGAAAGGGCATTACAAAATTCAGTGCTCAAAAACAGACAACAATACTTTCCACGTTTCGAAGAAAAGCTTATGTGACGAATCCCTCATATACATTATTCATTTAATAAAGTTTTCATGACAATAATACCAAATGAGCTTATCATATTAACAATATAACCAACACTTAGATTTGTTCATACCTTAAATTCTTGTACCTTGACGTCATGACAAATCTTCCTAAATATGGGACGAATACTACACTACCTTACCCAGCTAAATACCACATCTATTTTCCAACAACAATCCATCACTCACTAACTCTTAGACGAAGATTTCTGTAAAGGTTGAGGGACTATAACAACTCGTATTTTCTAGTATTTCAATCAATGTAATATCTTCTACTTCCTATGTTAGTACTACTTGTTACGTGACAAAAATTTTCATTTCATTCTATTACTATTTACTATCTTAGTTTACATTTTAAAGTAAACGACTCTCGCAACGACTACTGCTAACTATCTATGTTTACATCTAAGTAAATGTCCTAATATGTCAAGTCAACAATCTAATAACCATTTTATCATATACTTATTCATTAACAAAGTTTTCATGACAATAATACCAAATGGAGCTTATCATATTTAACAACAATATAAAACCAACACCGTAGATTTTTCATAACCTGAAATTCTTGTACCTATGACGCACGACAAATCTTCCTAAATGTGGGACGAATACTACACTACCTTACGTAGCAAATTCTAGGTGTAATATATAATGATCTAATGCTTATTATTCTTTAAAACTTCCATGGTCCAAGTTCGTTTCATGCTTAAACTTATCAAAATATCATATCTTATTGCTAACCAATAACCTTACAAGTATTATATCATTATATAAATCATGACTTATCTACCATTTATATATATATATTATTAACAGTGGTTTAAGAGCCCTTAATGTCACTCATATTCATGTTTCTTGTTCAAGTAGCCATTACGATCAAAGCATCTAAAATATAAACTAGTAGTTAGCATTATACATCATGTATATAATGATCAAATATAAAATAATCAATGCATGCTAAATTTTCTTCTCCTTCTTGATGCGCTTTGGTACAGATAAGGAATAAGGTTTTTTTCTCGTTTAAATTGATAAATGATACACGAATCTAATTTCCTTCTCATGGACTCGTATGATTATCGTCGTTAAAAACCAAATATACCATGATGATCGTTGAAAGACCACGATCGTAATGGTATAGGTTAGAAGACCCACGATCCAACGTTACTCAAACCCGAAAAACACGAAACTTCACCACCACACCCTCACACCCTCGTCATCATTATGTCATAACCTTGAGCACCAAGAAAACCATTCACCTTGTCACGATATCTTCACTATACAAATCAGCCACGACACACTCTTGGTCTCCAAGGCTTCTATGCCTCGTCACCACTCTTAAGCAGCTCCATCACCCCCTCGTCATTCCTTTTTCTAGCCACACAAGCCTCACCACATCTCAAAACTACTACAACTAGATATTTTAACTATCTTTGCTCCCTACTAAAAGGGATAAACCTTGGTCACCAAGGCCTCTTTTCTATTATAAATAGCCACGCATCTTATCCTTTCAATCAACACCTTCACCATTTCTTTCTAATCAACAATGGAGTCCAAGTTCTGATCAAGAAGAGTTATAAGAGTTCAAAGAGCAGAAGTGAAGCCAAGAGTTCAAGTCTTGAAGCCCCGAAGTCGTGTTCTAAGGCGTACGAGTACAAAAGTTCCATTTCGACCCATTTTTGAATCATCAAGCTCAAACCCAGGTTCCACAAGCTCTCATTCTGTTTTGAATCTTTAATAATATTCATATGGTCATATTACAACCATTTTTAAAAGCTTTTAACTTAAAAACTCATGTGTTTTCATTTTTGATCCAAACCGTGACCCTAAAACCCTAAAATCATGTTTTTATTAAAACTATAAGCTATAATCACAAACTGATGTTACAAGCTATTCTAACAAGCCTATCTAACAATATTATAACCACTTTATTAAGTCTTAAAAGTATTTGAATTAAAAACCATGCGTTTTCATTTTAAAACCCTAATTCGACCCGTTTTGATTTTTGGCTTAACGAATCGTGATTTTAAACTTTTGTTACATTAAAACATCTTATTTTAGCTTATATTAATAAGCTATAACCTGAAAATATCTTTTGGAATGTTAAAAATAGCTTGCATGCAAATTAGGACTAATTGTGTAATAATTTCCATGCATAGGGGTATATATTGTAACTTTTTGAAATTTTCAAGTACAAGGGCTGAAAATGTCATTTTAATAAAGTTATAACTTCAAGGGTAAGTTTTGCCAAGTTATAAAGTCAAGGGATTATTTGATAAATACTAAAAGGACTAGTTTTGTAAATATTTATAAATCAAGGGTTTATATTGTAAATTTAATATTCTTCAAATATAAAATAATATATTTTTATATAAATTATAAATATATAAATAAAAGTTATTAAACTTGTTTTTATTGAAACCCAACACATTAATCGTTATTAATTAACGATTGACGCATTTTAAATTAAATACGTTTTATATTAAACGTAATTTATCATCAACTAACTTTTGAAGAAACATTAAAATCATTTCGTATCACGATACTAGGGAAATTCACGTGAGGGGTACCATTTGGGTATTTGTTCTGATGAGTTTGCTGGGTTTACGATTTAAAGTGCCCTGACTCCTCAAACAATACTGTGTGGCCTCTGGATTATAATTGCCCGAACAGTGATACACTATATCCATAAATTAATCAATCAAACATGATAAAACATTATGAAGATTTGATAATCAAACTAAGACTCGACATATTATCCCAGGTTACGTGACGAAGCTGCTTTCTTTCAAATGATATACTGAATTTCCACGTTCAAGTAGATAACATCGTGTTACCATACAGACGCATTTCATTTGATATACTTTTGCCATCAATCAGTTTTCCCTATACTGTTAAGGTGAGTTCATAGCCTCACTTTTAAATCTTTTATATTTTATATACCCGTGAGGGGGATACATGCTTAAACGATGAATACAAGTGTTTTCTAAATGTATGCTATCCAGATATGTATGCTATCTAGATATATTATTACCTAAGTAGCTTCCAGTGCCATTATTTCCTTATCATGAACCATTAATTGCTTACGAGTGAGCGCGAATGTTGTGAATAGATCTATTGGGGGTGACGACTCCCGTTTGTATACCCATTCATAGGGTAGCCAAACACACTATATTTGACCTAATGGGTAACCTTGGCAAGTTACCTTTTCCACGGGGACATTTGTTCCTCAACCAATGTCACTACGATGATTTTCCCTATTAACGTATTGGTGTCATGAGCTTAGATGCAATAATAATGTTTTCCATGATAATTGTCCATGCAATGCAAATATTTCCTTTATGATAACTTGTATTCAACTATTACATTTCAAACCTATGAATTTCACTCAACCTTTATGTTGACCCATTTTATGCATGTTTATCCCAGGTAATTGAGCAACATATGGCATGGAGTGGCATGGACTTGAAGATGGCTAAAACTTGTTATCATTCACATTTTATGTTTCTAGATTTTGGGACATGCCTTTGTAAAACTCTGATTTTAAATGAATGATAACGTATCTTTTAAAAACGTCTCTTTTGAGTCATTTTCTATGATTGTGTCTGTGATTCATGAAGTAATACCCCCAATTAGCTTCCTCTGCTATATTTATCAAAATATGGGTGTTACAGATTGGTATCAGAGCTCACGGTTATAAAGAACAAGGGTAAAACCTTAACTATAACTACTTTTCTTTTGCCATCAATGTCCTCCGTGCCACTACATTCCCTGAATTGTGAAGATGCCACTACTTTTTCCGAATAGTATGTAAAAATACATAACTACTATACTATTATATAAGTAACTTATGTTATTTACTACTCGGTTGTTACAGTCATGTCTTTGTCCCCTCACCCTGTTATCGTCCCCTCTGATTCCAATATTAATGATGCTATTCCACCACCTCAAGTTATTATTGCTCTACCAGCTATTGTACCTCCACCGATGTTTGATTCTTGAGATTTCTTTCCCCCCGAGAGGATTTCACCACCTAAAGATGCTGAGACACCTGTTGAATCACCTATTCCAATATCTCCATCTTCATCAGTAAGATCTTCATAACCGGTTTGGTCAACTACATCACCACCCGACTATCCCTTTAATGAGTCCCTAAATTTTATAAACTAGTTTCCCTGAAAACCAAATAAATTAGAGTGTAATCAGAGTAGCGCAACAGAAGCGTAGTGGGCCCATAACCCTTAGGTTCTAGGATATCAAGGTTCGTCATCAAGAGTCTTCTGAACAAGATCCAAGAATTCAAGGGAAAATACCATATTAGATCTGTGTCGTTTTCAGTTTTCTAGAATCCAACCACTGGATGTATGGTATAAATAATGACGCTTGTCAAATTTTGTAAATTACATAGACAAGTTGTTTATGATCTAATACAGTAGTGATTCTGTTATACCTCGTTATTTTATAATACCAATTTTATATGTCGAGATTATCTATTCTATATCCTGTAGTACGATGACTCATATCTCTATCCGGAGTACTATAATTCTCTTACCATCTAATTTTCTCAAATCTTTCTACTTAGAAACACTAAGCCTCCTATTGGAACACTCATTCCATTATTCCCGAGGTCTTAATTTCCAAAATTTTCCGTTATATCAAAGAATGACCACAAGTATTTTTATCATAATTTTCATACCTTAACCTTTGATACGACTATATCATTTTATGGATTCTCATTATGTGTTGTCTTGTATATCTTGATAGATGCCTCCCAAGAGAACATCAACATCTGCAGCGCCAGCCATGACTCAGGATGTCATCCGACAACTAGTTGCTGATAGTGTTGCTGCTGCTTTGGAAGCACAAGCTGCTAACATGGCAAATACTGACAATACTAACAAGAACACCGGGACAAGCGGAACTCCAGTAGCAAGAAAAGGAATCAACGATCACAAACGAAAGTTTGATGATAGAAGAAACACTACTACCAACAACGACAACAACTACTCCAACAATCGCAACAACAACAACTACCGAGATAACCACAACAATCACAACCGTAACAACGATTACCACCAACAGCAGAATAGAAGGCAAGAAACTATCAGAACTTATGCTGCCACCCCAACTGAGAACAAAAGGTATACTAAAAAGTACCATGGAAATCTTCCTTTGTGTACAAGATGCACCCTGCATCACACCGGAGTTTGCACTGGCAAGTGTCGGACTTGCAACAAGGTGGGTCATCAGACCAGGAACTGCAGAAGCAAAGGACCAGCCACGGGAAGCAACCTGCAATCAGTGTCTGTAACTTGTCATGCCTGTGGAGAGAAAGGGCATTACAAAAGTCAGTGCTCAAAAACAGACAACAATACTTTCCACGTTTCTAAGAAAAGCTTATGTGACGAATCCCTCGTCATTCCAATGAAAGAAATTTGGCTCGATGACAAACTTAACTATGTGGAAGAACCAGTGGAGATTATGGATCGAGAAGTCAAGCAACTAAGACAAAGATGCATTCCTATAATCAAAGTAAGATGGAATTCTGAGTTTACATGGGAACGTGAAGATCAAATTCATGCTAAATATCCACATCTATTTTCCAACAACACTCCATCACTCAACTAAATCTCGGGACGAGATTTCTGTAAGGTTGGGGGACTATAACAACCCGTAATTTTCTAGTATTTCATCAATGTAATATCTACTCACTATGTTAAGTACTACTTTTTCACGGTAATAAAATTTTCGTTTCATTCTATTCTATTTACGTATCATAGTTTACATTTTAAAAGTAAACGAGCTCTCGCAACGACCTATGCCTATTCTATCTATGTTTACATCAAGTAAATGTCTTAATATGTCAAGTCAACAATCTAATATCCATTTTATCATATACGTTATTCATTTAACAAAGTTTTCATGACAATAATACCATTGAGGCGTATCCTATTAACATATACCAACACTTAGATTTGTACATACCTTAAATTTTTGTACCTTGACGTCATGACAAATCTTCCTAATGTGGGACGAATACTACACTACCTTACGTAGCAAATTCTAGGTGTAATATATAATGATCTAATGCTTATTATTCTTTAAAAACGTCTCCTGGGTCCAAGTTCATTTCTGCTTAAACTTATTCAAAATATCATATCTTTTGGCTAACCATAACCTTTACATAGTATTATATCATTATATAAATCATGACTTATCTACCATTTATATATATATTATTTATAGTGGTTTAAGAGCCCTTAACGTCACTCATATTCATGTTTCTTGTTCAAGTAGTCATTACGATCAAAGCATCTAAAATATAAACTAGGAGTTAGCATTATACATCATGTATATAAGGATCAAATATAAAATAATCAATGCATGCTAAATTTTCTTCTCCTTCTTGATGCGCTTTGGTACAGATAAGGAATAAGATTTTTTTTCTCGTTTAAATGAAAATGATACACGATCGTATTTCATTCTTACGGACTCGTATGATTATCATCGTTAAAAACCAAATATACCATGATGATCGTTGAAAGACCACGATCGTAATGGTATAGGTTAGAAGACCCACGATCCAACGTTACTCAAACCCGAAAAACACGAAACTTCACCACCACACCCTCACACCCTCGTCATCATTATGTCATAACCTTGAGCACCAAGAAAACCATTCACCTTGTCACTATATCATCACCATACAAATCAGCCATGATACACTCTTGGTCTCCAAGGCTTCTATCCCTTGTCACCACTCTTAAGCAGCTCCATCACCCCCCTCGTCATTCCTTTTTCTAGCCACACAAGCCTCACCACATCTCAATACTACTACAACTAGATATTTTAACTATCCTTGCTCCCCACTCCAAGGGATAAACCTTGGTCACCAAGGCCTCTTTTCCATTATAAATAGCCACGTATCCTATCCTTTCAATTCACACCTTCACCATTTCTTTCTAATCAACAATGGAGTCCAAGTTCTAATTAAGAAGAGTTATAAGAGTTCCAAGAGCAGAAGTGAAGCCAATAGTTCAAGTCTTGAAGCCCCGAAGTCGTGTTCTAAGGCGTACGAGTACAAAAGTTCCATTTCGACCCACTTTCGAATCATTAAGCTCCAACCCAGGTTCCACAAGCTCTCATTCTGTTTTGAATCTTTAATAATATTCATGTGATCATAATACAACCATTGTTAAAAGCTTTTAACTTAAAAACTCATGCGTTTTCATTTTTGATCCAAACCGTGACCCTAAAACCCTAAAATCATGTTTTTATTAAAACTATAAGCTATAATCACAAACTGATGTTACAAGCTATTCTAACAAGCCTATCTAACAATATTATAACCACTTTATTAAGTCTTAAAAGGATTTGAATTAAAAACCACGCGTTTTCATTTTAAAACCCTAATTTGATCCGTTTTGATTTTTGGCTTAACGAATCTTGATTTTAAACTTTTGTTACGTTAAAACATCTTATTTTAGCTTATATTAATAATCTATAACCTGCAAATATCTTTTGGAATGTTAAAAATAGCTTGCATGCAAATTAGGACTAATTTTGTAATACTTTCCATGCATAGGGGTATATATTGTAACTTTTTTGAAATTTTCAAGTATAAGGGTTGAAAATGTCATTTTAATAAAGTTATAACTTCAAGGGTAAGCTTAGCCAAGTAATAAAGTCAAGGGATTATTTGATAAATACTAAAAGGACTAGTTTTGTAAATATTTATAAATCAAGGGTTTATATTGTAAATTTAATATTCTTAAAAATATAAAATAATATATTTTTATATAAATTATAAAAATATAAATAAAAGTTATTAAACTTGTTTTTATTGAAACCCGACACATTAATCGTTATTAATTTACGATCGACGCATTTTAAATAAAATACGTTTTATATTAAACGTAATTTATCATCAACTAACTTTTAAAGAAACATTAAAATCATTTCGTATCATGATACTAGGGAAATTCATGTGAGGGGTACCATTTGGGTATTTGTTCTGACGAGTTTGCTGGGTTTACGATTTAAAGTGCCCTGACTCCTCAAACAATACTGCGTGGACTCTGGATTATGGTTGCCCGAACAATGATACACTATATCTATAAATTAATCAATCAAACATAATAAAACATTATGAAGATTTGATAATCAAACTAAGACTCGACATATTATCCCATGTTACGTGACGAAGCTGCTTTCTTTCAAATGATATACTGAATTTCCACGTTCAAGTAGATAACATCGTGTTACCATACAGACGCATTTCATTTGATATACTTTTGCCATCAATCAGATTTCCCTATACTGTTAAGGTGAGTTCATAGCCTCACTTTTAAATCTCTTATATTTTATAAACCCGTGAAGGGGATACATGCTTAAACCATGAATACAAGTGTTTTCTAAATGTATGCTATCCAGATATGTATGCTATCCAGATATATTGTTATCTAAGTAGCTTCCAGTGCCATTATTTCCATATCATGAACCATTAACTGCTTACGAGTGAGCGCGAATGTTGTGAATAGATCTATTGGGGGTGACGGCTCCCATTTGTATACCCATTCATAGGGTAGCCAAACGCACTATATTTGACCTAATGGGTAACCTTGGCAAGTTACCTTTTCCACGAGGATATTTATTCCTCAACCAATGTCACTACGGTGATTTTCCCTGTTAACGTATTGGTGTCATGAGCTTAGATGCAATAATAATGTTCTCCATGATAATTGTCCATGCAATGCAAATATTTCCTTTATGATAACTTGTATTCAACTATTACATTTCAAACCTATGTATTTCACTCAACCTTTATGTTGACCCATTTTATACATGTTTATCCCAGGTAATTGAGCAACATATGGCATGGAGTGGCACGGACTTGAAGATGGCTAAAACTTGTTATCATTCACATTTTATGTTTCTAGATTTTGGGACCTGCCTTTGTAAAACTCTGATTTTTAATGATTGATAACGTATCTTTTAAAAACGTCTATTTTGAGTCGTTTTCTATGATTGTATCTGTGATTCATGAAGTAATACCCCAGATTAGCTTTCGCTGCTATATTTATCAAAATGGGGGTGTTACAAATCATGCTCTTAATTAACTTATAAAGATTTGAATAGTGGACTACCAGTATATAAAACACCGTCAAGCAATAAGTGGGTAAAGTCTCGTTGGGCTAGGGTTTTAACAAGATCACCACTGCTTTGATTCCCTAGGATAGATTATAATTAAACTAAAGGATGCTTTATGCGGATGCGTTAATTGTGATAGGATTAATCGTGTCTAGGTCTTAGGATGATGTCCCGCCTAAGTCTTAAGAATGATATGCCGCTTCGAGATAAGTAAATCATTGCACTAAAACAAACAAACCAACATTGAACTGGATTTAACTTGGCTAATATAGTTTTCTATCATTTGGCTTGTACCACTTTTCTATCTTCTGATTTTCTTCTTGTGTTTATTGTGTATTGAATTGATATTTGTCACCACCAAACCTGTGCTAGTCTCTCAGGCTGAAAACCCCCCATATCATTAGACAACGTATATAGCATAGGTTTAACCAGTAAATAGACTAATTAGAACTAATTAAAATACTGATAGAATATAGGATTAATGTTTCACTCTTAGTGTTCGACACACTACTTACCGTGAAACTCCATCTTGACCGGGTACACTGCCCGTTAAAGTGTTGTTTTATGTTTTTCGGCTAAATATAAATGTAAAACTTGATAATCAAATAATTGACCCTACACGACAGTACATCAGGTTTTTGGTGCCGCTGTCGGGGAGTGAATTAATTAAACCTTATTCTTATTAGTATTTCTAACCATTAATTAGTTTAGTTTAGTGTAATCTAATTATTTAAATTCTGTTTGTATTTATTCGCATTGAGTGTTTAAGTTGTTTGTTTAAATTCCTGCATTTAATTGTTTTTAATAGTATTATGTTCTGACTGATCACCTGATACGCCGTATCTACCAGTTGGATACGACGTATCAAACCTTCTACCCAGAACAGCGTATTGAATTCTACAGTCTAAATGACGTATTTGTTTTTCCAAACATATGGCGTATTCTGTGAACTTAATACGGCATACTGGTATTCAACAAACCTATACGGCATATTCAAATCAATAGGATACGGCGTATCTGTCAACTGATACAATAACAGTAGTAATTTTTTGTTTTCGATTTCCTTTTTTATGTGTTCACTTCCCCAAGGGCACATCCTACTGATTACTTGTGCTTAATTTCAGGAAACCATTGACAAAGAAACCACCATGGCGGAACTAAACGACTACATTACCGCTACCTGAAAGAACTTCATCTTTAATGATAACGAAGGAAGAATGGTCGAGAAATGTATCATTGAAATACAAGGAACATTCTTGGTGAAAATACGTGATTATGCTTTTAATGGGAATATTAGGGAAAACGCGTTCAAACATATCGATAAATTTCTTAAAGTTTTGGGCCAATCAAAATTAATGGGTTGACTCAAGAGCGATTCAGACTTAGTGTTTTCCCTATTTCACTTGTAGGTGCTGCAAGTGAATGGTTTACAAAGGAGTGTATAGGCTCAATTACTACTTGGGATAACATGGTCGAAAAGTTCATTCTGAAATTCCACCATCTCTCTGATCATGATGAAGAAGAAGAAACCGAGGAGGATGACAACCCAAATGAAACGGGCAATGTTCTTGAAATCTTTAAGATATAAGGAAACCTGTTTGACTTTGTGCGAGGCATTCTACGAATTCAACTACCTTCTAAAAATCAACACAGATCTGTTCACTTATGATATCCAAAAAGGGCATTACAAAGGCTGGGCTTAAAAAAACAGACAAACATTATTTCCGCGTTTTCTAAAAAGCTTATGTGAGAGTCCCTCGTCATTCAATGAAAGGTAATTTGGTCGATGATAAAATTTAAAACTATGTGGAAGAACCAGTGGAGATTTATGGACGATAAGTCAAGCAACTATAGACAAAGATGAAATTCCTATAATCAATGTAAGATGAATTTTAGTTTACTTGGGAACGTGAGATCAAATTCATGCTAAATATCCAATCTATTTTCAACAACACTCCATCACTCAACTAATCTTAGGACGGATTTCTGTAGTTGAGGGACTAACAACTCGTAATTTTCTAGTATTTCATCAATGTAATATCTACTCACTATGTTAAGTACTACTTTTTCACGGTGATAAAATTTTCATTTCATTCTATTCTATTTACGTATCATAGTTTACATTTTAAAAGTAAACGAGCTCTCGCAACGACCTATGCCTATTCTATCTATGTTTTCATCAAGTAAATGTCCTAATATGTCAAGTCAACAATCTAATATCCATTTTATCATATACGTTATTCATTTAACAAAGTTTTCATGACAATAATACCATTGAGGCGTATCCTATTAACATATACCAACACTTAGATTTGTACATACCTTAAATTTTTGTACCTTGACGTCATGACAAATCTTCCTAATGTGGGACGAATACTACACTACCTTACGTAGCAAATTCTAGGTGTAATATATAATGATCTAATGCTTATTATTCTTTAAAAACGTCTCCTGGGTCCAAGTTCATTTCTGCTTAAACTTATTCAAAATATCATATCTTTTGGCTAACCATAACCTTTACATAGTATTATATCATTATATAAATCATGACTTATCTACCATTTATATATATATTATTTATAGTGGTTTAAGAGCCCTTAACGTCACTCATATTCATGTTTCTTATTCAAGTAGTCATTACGATCAAAGCATCTAAAATATAAACTAGTAGTTATCATTATACATCATGTATATAAGGATCAAATATAAAATAATTAATGCATGGTAAATTTTCTTCTCCTTCTTGATGCGCTTTGGTACAGATAAGGAATAAGATTTTTTTTCTCGTTTAAATGAAAATGATACACGATCGTATTTCATTCTCACGGACTCGTATGATTATCGTCGTTAAAAACCAAATATACCATGATGATCATTGAAAGATCACGATCGTAATGGTATAGGTTAGAAGACCCGCGATCCAACGTTACTCGAACCCGAAAAACACAAAACTTCACCACCACTCCCTCACACCCTCGTCATCACTATGTCATAACCTTAAGCACCAAGAAAACCATTCACCTTGTCACTATATCATCACCATACAAATCAGCTACGACACACTCTTGGTCTCCAAGGCTTCTATGCCTCGTCACCACTTTTAAGCAGCTCCATCACACCCCCCCCTCGTTATTCCTTTTTCTAGCCACACAAGCCTCACCATATCTCAATACTACTATAACTAGATATTTTCACTTTCCTTGCTCCCCACTCTAAGGGATAAACCTTGGTCACCAAGGCCTCTTTTCTACTATAAATAGCCACGCATCCCATCCTTTCAATTCACACCTTCACCATTTCTTTCTAATCAACAATGGAGTCCAAGTTCTGATCAATAAGATTTATAAGAATTCCAAGAGAAGAAGTGAAGCCAAGAGTTCAAGTCTTGAAGCCCCGAAGTCGTGTTCTAAGGCGTACGAGTACAAAAGTTCCATTTCGACCCATTTTCGAATCATTATGCTCAAACCCAGGTTCTACAAGCTCTCATTCTGTTTTGAATCTTTAATAATATTCATATGATCATATTACAACCATTGTTAAAAGCTTTTAACTTAAAAACTCATGCGTTTTCATTTTTGATCCAAACCGTGACCCTAAAACCCTAAAATCATGTTTTTATTAAATCTATAAGCTATAATCACAAACTGATGTTACAAGCTATTCTAACAAGCCTATCTAACAATATTATAACCACTTTATTAAGTCTTAAAAGGATTTGAATTAAAAACCACGCGTTTTCGTTTTAAAACCCTAATTCGACCCGTTTTGATTTCTGGCTTAACGAATCGTGATTTTAAACTTTTGTTATGTTAAAACATCTTATTTTAGCTTATATTAATAAGCTATAACCTGCAAATATCTTTTGGAATGTTAAAAATAGCTTGCATGCAAATTAGGACTAATTTTGTAATAATTTCCATGCATAGGGGTATATATTGTAACTTTTTGAAATTGTCAAGTACAAGGGCTGAAAATGTCATTTTAATAAAGTTATAACTTCAAGGGTAAGTTTTGCCAAGTTATAAAGTCAAGGGATTATTTGATAAATACTAAAAGGACTAGTTTTGTAAATATTTATAAATCAAGGGTTTATATTGTAAATTTAATATTCTTAAAAATATAAAATAATATATTTTTATATAAATTATAAAAATATAAATAAAAGTTATTAAACTTGTTTTTATTGAAACCCGACACATTAATCGTTATTAATTAACGATCGACGCATTTTAAATTAAATACGTTTTA
Source organism: Tanacetum coccineum (assembly GCA_026074375.1). NCBI lineage: Eukaryota > Viridiplantae > Streptophyta > Magnoliopsida > Asterales > Asteraceae > Tanacetum > Tanacetum coccineum. Next base: position 113,474 of record BQNB010001165.1, read on the forward strand.
TATTAAACGTAATTTATCATCAACTAACTTTTGAAGAAACATTAAAATCATATCGTATCACGATACTAGGGAAATTCATGTGAGGGGTACCATTTAGGTATTGTTCTAAGAGTTTTGCTGGGTGTTACGTTTAAAGTGCCTGATCCTCAAACCATTACTGCGTGGCCTTTGGATTATGATTGCCCGAACAGTGATACACTATATCTATAAATTAATCAATCAAACATAATAAAACATTATGAAGATTTGATAATCAAACTAAGACTCGACATATTATCCCAAGTTACGTGACGAAGCTGCTTTCTTTCAAATGATATACTGAATTTCCACGTTCTAGTAGATAACATCGTGTTACCATACAGACGCATTTCATTTGATATACTTTTGCCATCAATCAGATTTCCCTATACTGTTAAGGTGAGTTTCATAGCCTCACTTTTTAAATCTTTTAATGCTTTATAAACCCATGAAGGGGATACATGCTTAAACCATGAATACAAGTGTTTTCTAAATGTATGCTATCCAGATATGTATGCTATCCGGATATATTATTGCCTAAGTAGCTTACAGTGCCATTATTTCCATATCATGAACCATTAACTGCTTACGAGTGAGCGCGAATGTTGTGAATAGATCTATTGGGGGTGACGGCTCCCATTTGTATACCCATTCATAGGGTAGCCAAACGTACTATATTTGACCTAATGGGTAACCTTGGCAAGTTACCTTTTCCACAGGGACATTTGTTCCTCAACCAATGTCACTACGGTGATTTTCCCTGTTAACGTATTGGTGTCATGAGCTTAGATGCAATAATAATGTTCTCCAAGATAATTGTCCATGCAATGCAAATATTTCCTTTATGATAACTTGTATTCAACTATTATAGTTCAAACCTATGAATTTCACTCAACCTTTGTGTTGACCCTTTTTATGCATGTTTATCCAAGGTAATTGAGCGACATATTGCATGGAGTGGCATGGACTTGAAGATGGCTAAAACTTGTTATCATTCACATTTTATGTTTCTAGATTTTGGGACCTGCCTTTGTAAAACTCTGATTTTAAATGAATGATAACGTATCTTTTAAAAACGTCTCTTTTGAGTCGTTTTCTATGATTGTGTTTGTGATTCATGAAGTAATACCCCAGATTAGCTTCCGCTGCTATATTTATCAAAATGGGGGTGTTACAAATCATGCTCTTAATTAACTTATAAAGATTTGAATAGTGGACTACCAGTATATAAAACACGTCACAGCAATATTGGGTAAAGTCTCTTGGGCTAGGGTTTTACAGTAATCACCAATGCTTTGATTCCCTCGGATAGATTATAATTAACTAATGTTGCTTTATGCGGATGCGTTATTGTGGACAGGATTATCGTGTTGGTCTTAGGATGTGGGTCCCGCTAAGTTCTTAAGAATGAAATAGCCGCTTCGAGATAAGTAAAATCATTGCACTAAAACAAAACAAACCAACATTGAATGGATTTAAACTTGGTAATATAGTTTTCTATGCATTTTGGCTTGGTACCACTTTTTCTATTCTTCTGATTTTCTTTTGTGTTTATTTGTGTATTTAAATTGATATTTGTCACCACCAAACCTGTGTCAGTCTCTCAGACTGAAAACCCCCCCCCTATCATTAGAAAAGTGTATATAACATAGGTTTAACTAGTAAATAGACTAATTAGAACTAATTAAAATACTGATAAAATATAGGATTAATGTTTCACTCTTAGTGTTCAACACCCTACTTACCATGAAACTCCATCTTGGCCGGGTACACGGCCCGTTAAAGTGTTGTTTTATGTTTGTTGGCTAAATATAAATTTAAAACTTGATAATCAAATAATTAACCCTACACGACAGCACATCAGGTTTTTGGCGCCGCTGCCGGGGAGTGAATTAATTAAACCTTATTCTTATTAGTATTTCTAACCATTAATTAGTTTAGTTTTTTTTTTTTTTTTTTTTTTTTGTGTAATCTAATTATTTAATTCTGTTTGTATTTATTCGCATTGAGTGTTTAAATTGTTTGTTTAAATTCCCGTATTTAATTGTTTTTAATAGTATTATGTTCTGATTGATCACCTGATAGCGTTATCCACCAGTTGGATGCGACGTATCAATCCCTTCTACCCAGAAACAGCGTATTGAATTCTACAGTCTAAACGACGTATCTGTTTTTCCAAACATACGGCGTATTCTGTGAACTCAATACGGCATACTGGTATTCAACAAACCTATACGGCATATTCAAATCAATAGGATACGGCGTATCTGTCAACTGATACAATAACAGTAGTAATTTTTTGTTTTCGATTTCCTTTTTTATGTGTTCACTTCCCTAAGGGCACATCCTACTGATTACTTGTGCTTAATTTCAGGAAACCGTTGACAAAGAAACCACCATGGCGGAACCAAATGTAACACCCCCAAAAATCGGACGGCATCGGAATAGTAACATTGGGGTGCTACTTCAGGGCACAAAACACAAGTCACGGAAAACGACCTCAAAAGAGACGTTTTAAGATAAATTTCACATTTGATATATTAAAATCAGAGTTTACAAAGGATCCCATTTATAATGCAACAGAAAAACATTTGTCAAATGGTACTCAAGTTATTAAGCCTTCAAATATATATATATCCGCACGACTCGAATGCTCCCAATGCTCCACTAGCAAAATAGTAACCTGAAAATACATGCTAAAACGTCAACAATAATGTTGGTGAATTCATAGGTTTAGGTAAAAGCAGTGTTGAAATAATTCAAGAAATATTTCATTAGAAAAGTGCGGTTACAACAGTTAAAAGTGTTATTTCCGAATCCATTTCCCGAAATACAAGAAGTATTTAATATTCTAGAATGTTCAGTAGTGGACCACAAGATCGAAGTAATAGTAGACTATGAAACACATTCAATAGTCCAAAACATTGTATTATTGACCCTATGCTATGAAACCGAACCTTAACGTAATAACTGTATCAAACCAGTACTCGAGGTTTGTTGCCCCAACACGGATACAGATGTTACAAAAAATCCAACGAATTTCAAGATACAGATGTTGTTATAAATCCTACGAAATTTTCAAAGATACAGATGTTGTTAAAATCATCCTACGAATTTCACCATATACGATGTTGTTAAACATCCTAAGAATTTTCACAATACAGATGTTGTTAAACATCCTACGAATTTCACAATACAGATGCTGTCAAACATCCTACGAATTTCACAGTACAGATTTGTTAAAACATCCTACGAATTTTCCCCTGATACCGATGTTGTTAAACATCCTACGGAATTTTAGAGATACAGATGTTGCTAATCATCTTACGAATTTTCACAAGATACAGATGTTGTTAACATCCTACGAATATCGTCAGATACAGATGGTTGTTAAACATCTAGAATTTTACAGTACAGATGTTGTTAAACATCCACTGAAATGTTCTTTAATGTTAAAGCGTCAATGGTCAACTAGAAATTACAGGGGCCTAAGACGGGGATGGTCACTCTCGATAGATTCTATCCCATAACACTAGGTTATACCCAACAGGTATAACGGTTTCATGATAAAAGGGGGACTTAAATGGGCAATACGGTAACTTAGGCAATTAATGAAAATCTGGAAAAGCATACAGTTTTGAAAATACTCGTGTCCAAAGAAATCCAAGCATGTAATTCCCCGTAATTTATAAAGCAAGTAGTAGAAAAAGGGGGGGCTACGAACTCACCAAGTTTTGAAAGTAATTGTTCTGTAGTGAAAAATATTATGGCTTTGTAAAATTGAGCATGTATTCCCCTCGCGGGTTTATAAAACATTGAAAAGATTGAAATGCGAGACTATGAACTCACCTTGAGTGAATGATAATCAATAATGTAAATCAAATGCGTGAAAATGCACGCCCGAATGCAGCCTTATGATATCTTAGATTTGATGTAGGAATGCTTGTATGAGTGGTAGAAAAATTTGTATGGGTTGCTTATGTTTATGATTTTGAGCCGTAGCTCAATAGAGAGAAAAAGGGAGGATTTGTTGGTTTTTGCTAAGTGATAAATGTTGTGTGTTATGATCTTTACTAGTGCAAGTCTAATATATATAATAGGCTAGTCAAAGGTGGAATTCAATGACCAAGACTAGTCCAAGGGTGATATAATGAGGTGGTCAAAGTTCAAAGGGACCATGGGAGGGAATTTAGGAGTCTTGGTCAAGATAGAAGAAAGTCTTAAGGTTTTAAATGGGAAGTGTATATGTAAATGATTTACGTAACCAATAAAAATAAAACATAATAAGTTAATTATTACTTAGTAAAAATAATATAACGATTGCCCGACGTAAATTTTAATTTGTTTGGTACCCGTTTACATTGAATGATGCTTTTTGGCTTACGCGATTTAACGAAATGATTAAAATTAAAAGCAAATGCGTACGAGAAAAAAAATAAATAAATAAATAGTGAATTAAATGACGTTGTACATTGATCAAAAATACGGATTGTTACACCAAACGACTACATTACCGCTACCCGAAAGAACTTCGTCTCTAATGATAACGAAGGAAGAATGGTAGAGAAATGTATCGTTGAAATACAAGGAATTCTTGGTGAAAATACGCGATTTTGCTTTTAATGGGAATATTGGGGAAAACACGTTCAAACACATCGATAAATTTCTCAAAGTTTTGGGCCAATCAAAATTAATGGGCTAACTCAAGACCGATTCAGACTTAGTGTTTTCCCTATTTCACTTGTAAGTGCTGCAAGTGAATGGTTTACAAAGGAGTATATAGGCTCAATTACTACTTGGGATAACATGGTCGAAAAGTTCATTATGAAATTCCACCATCTTTCTGATCACGATGAAGAAGAAGAAACCGAGGAGGATGACAACCCAAATGAAACGGACAATGTTCTTGAAATCTTTAAGATATAAGGAAACTTGTTTGACTTTGTGCGAGGCATTCTACGAATTCAACTACCTTCTAAAAATCAACACAGATCTGTTCACTTATGATATCCAAAACTTTAAAACTTATGATAAATATGAACGAGAGTTGAATAACGACATAGCAAAGGGTACCAAAGAACCATGGTTAGAAAATGGGGTACCATACCAACTATGTGATCATATATGCGAACCACACTATTTTAAGAATGGAGAAACTAAGTGGCCCACGTGTACTTCTAATATTGATGGGTTCTGTAATGGTGGGGAACTACCAGGAATGGTTCGGGTAGGAAGCATAACTTATTTCCAAGGTCACAGGTGGTATAATGAACTAGCTGATGGGAAACTAATGGATGAAACCTTAGCACTTAAGGCTAAATTTGAAGGATCATGGGGAGACGCGACTCCCGGGGTGATGAAATTCTGTAGATGGTTGAAAAACAGCTTTGAAAACTTCCACGAGCTACATTATGAAGCACTGGTAAAACTGTAAGAATGATGGTGGAAGGTGAATGCTCACGAGATCGCCCCATTTACTCGTATGGAAAAATTCAGACAGGGACCATATGCGAATATAGAAACCAAATGGACCAGTAATCCTAATCTTGACGCCAACCGTATATTTGGAAGAAATTATGAAGCAAGCAACGTCGGTGACACTCAAGAAAATTAAGGACATGAATAACATAAGGGTAATCCAAATCTTGAACCATCAAACTGCAAAATTAGGAGATTCGAGATGATGAAGTACTCATTCAATGATGACGAGGATTACATTACCATAAAAGAGTCCGAACACCTCAACCATTCAAAGGATAGCCTTGATGCTTATCGAGAACTTTTACGTCTCATAGATGAAGGATGGGTCGTGACAACACCAGATGAATGAAGAGAAGGAAAAAGGTCAAACTTAAAGACCAGTTGAAACAAAAGTGCTTCTCGAGAGACAACCCGATCATTTTAATTATTTGACGCATTTTAATTGTTTGTTGCACAAGTCTGTCTTCCCAGACACTCTATACGGCATATCAAACCCCTCTGGATACGGCGTATAGACGTGTCTGGACGTTGTCAATTTTAAAAATATAATATTTAATTTCCAGTAATTTAATTATCTTTACAGGAACCATACGGCGTATCCTAGGGTTTGGGATACGGCGTATTGATCCCTATACAGTTATGTGTTTAATTGTTTTCTTGTTCCATTGTAACGAGACATAAATTGCACTTGTCTTCTAATCTTTTATGCATGACCTTGATGAAACTATGATATGGTATATTCTGAAAAAGACATGTGTTGAACTTATTCGGGCATTCTGAAGCCCTAGTCAACACACTTTTTGCTCAAGAACTCATCTTGGAGAATTATCACGAGCAAAACATCAAGGAGTTTTCCGTTCTAATTTTATTTTCCCTTATTATTTAAATTGACCAGATTTAATTTCTTTTTTAGCATGACTTTTTTAAAAATCACTAGTTACATTACCTAGCGCACTATAACCCTTGATACATATTGTGAGAATTAAGCCTATTCCGTTTCCAATTGCTTACTAAAAATTCCACAAAATTATGAGTGTGCCGGTGATGTAGTGGACATTAGAACTTGGCCTGGTATATCACTCGAGACCGTAATGATTAGTACTATGGATTTAGATGGAGGAACATGTTCAACTAATAAATTTCTAGGATTAAACCAAATAGCCTACATGTTGTAAAATTAACTAACTATATTGGTTAGTTAACTCCCGTGTAACCCTTTGTTTACTCTCATTTTTAGAGTAAGATCCCCTAGAACAACCTATTGAGCCATTCCTTTCTTTTTCTACACCATATTATATGTTTTGTTACACCTTTGTACCTTAGCCTACCATGTAGATTAAGCCTATTTTAATCAAACTTGCTAGTTGTTTTCGTGTAAAGTTTTGTATTTCCTGTGTCAAAGTGAAATTTTTCTATCTTTGTGATGGTCGGGAAATTGCACAATGCAATGGGAAAAATATGTAGCTCGTAAGTTTCGCTACTTTCACGATTATGAATCATGTCCGAAGAAGAAGTGTTACAAGGAAAAGATTATCCGGATGAATTATGATAGTGAAGACGGTGAAATAAAACCGAGATTTATGATGTATTGTAAAAAAGAGAAAAAGCAGCAAAAAAAGAGAAGGAAGAAAAATAGTCGGTTCAAAATAAGTTTATACCGAAGGAATTACTTGGAAGGATCGATTATTTGTTGATACGTTACAAAAAAAATCAACGATGTAAAGTCTTGTAAAAAGTGGCCGATATCACCACTTACTCTATAAAAGTATGTAAAGAGTGAGATGTAAGGGAAGTTGACCGTTATGGGAACGCCAACTTAGGTTGTCTTTGTCATTTCTGTGATTGAGGCGTTTATCTATATGTTCGAGTCTTTGTCATGGAACGGTCGGGGGAAAGTTACTAGCAACCATACCTTATTTGTTGGCTTAATCTATTTGTTTCATGAAATTTTGTTCTAACATCCATTTTACTTCCCTTTCCTAGCAACTAACCTTAATGTCCACTCGAACAAGGACTTGTACAAGCATGCATGTCTATTTTGTCATTACGGCCATGTATGCATGTCTCAGCTGCCTTGTTGGATGACGAATTTCGGTGAAAGTTTAAAGCTCCCTACCTTATATCGTTCTTCATCCTAACCGCTGGTTAAACACGAACAAGGATGTGATCGGATTGTATGTGTCTATTCTGTCGTTACGGTCGTGTATGTACGATGCAGCTGCCTTGTTAGTGTGGTACTTGTTAAGATCGTTTAAGCCCATCTAGTATATGTTTTACAGATAATATAAGTACGTATCGGAATATAAAGAACAATATATTATCAAACAAGGTTTTTCTTCATTATCATTCCATACAAGCCCTAATTCTAGATGATCAATTCTAGAACAGTTACTCTAACTAGTAACAGGATCAATGAAACATTGATCTTGAGGCTACAACACTCATTCTAGGCGTTTACAATGAACCACACGCCTAGAACACACACACTTTATTTTTCTGTGCACACAAAACTATGTGACTATGATCTCTTTATATAGAGAGATCATGACTTACAAAGGAAGTTAACATAAAGATATAAACAAGTAAATCTTTTAAATATTTAGAGAATATCTTCTGTTATCTTTATCTTCTTAAGGAGATCTTCCAGAATCTACATATTCTCCACCAGCTTGTAGAATTCTTTATTGACATTTTTAGTCCTTTTGTTTCATTCTTTTATTTACTTTGTCTCATCAAATCAAGAATCCCAACAATCTTCCCCTATTTGATGATGACAAAATAAACAAAGTCGTGTACGAACTTCATCATAAAGCCAAAGCTTCCCCTGAAGTTGAGATGTAATCATCTCCCTGAATGAAACAAAACTTCCCTTTAGGTAGATTTCCTTTGTACCATGCCATGTCACCACACATAATAAGCTGCAAATCCTATCTCTATAATCTTCTTCCCCTTTTTTTCATATTCCAATAGGGGTCTTGTGAAGATAATTAACTTTAATCTTAACAACTACAAATCATATGTCACACTACTAATCCAGCCTTCTAATGTCTCAAATTACCCTCCATGACACATAATAAGAATAATGAATTTAAGACAATAGAAACTTAAACTAGCAGTAGTAATAAACAACTAGCAGTAGTAATGAAACCTTTCATCTCAAGTGGTGTATGAACAAATCCTGATGGTCAAACATTTTGGCAATAAGCTTCCCCTGAAACCCATATGTTAACCATCTCTTGAATCTTCAATAATGATTACTAATAAAGAAAACTAAGTGTAACAAACTTGATGGAGAAGTAAAATAACCCAAACTTGTGTCTTATGTCTTGTACTATCCACGTGACGTCAAACTTATAAATAAATCTGTGAAATATAAGTAGATCGCAACCTCTTGACAAAATCGTCACTTCTATAGACACAGAGTACTAAGTATAGCAAATTGTGCAATTGAGCACCACAAGAAAAATCACACACCTTTGCTAGATTTTGACAAGTCTTAACTTGATGCTGAAGTAGAACAACCCAAACTTGTGTCTTATATCTTGCACTATCCACGTGACTTCAAACGTATACCCAAAACCAATGTATAAGGAGACCGCAATCTCTTGACAAATATCCTCATCTTCTATGAGACACATAACCAAAGTGATAGCAAATGTGAGCATTGAGCACCATAAGAAAAATCACACACCTTTGCTAGATTTGTCAAGTCTTCGTCATATCGTTTCTAAGCAAGAACAAGTTACCTCCAAATGTTGTAATCCATTTGAGATATGATAAGAATACAAACCTATTAAACTCCACTTCAACTTCAAATAGATGATAAATAATCCTCTTCGTAACCAATTAAACAATTAATCCAAAAACGAGCCTTTTAAATGTTTAAGAACATTTAAACCAAAACTTTACCTTCCCCTTAAACTAAGCAATAGTAACCAACAGTAGAAAACTTCTTCTATTGGCGGTATTAAACATACGAGCAGTACAAACCTTGGTTTAAGGCCAACAGTAGTAACTGCTAACCCTAGCAGTATTAACTTCTTTTTATGTGTGTTGTATGATATCGGGCATAACTGACAGTATTAACATTCTTCTTTGTTCGATATCTGACATAACTAGCAGTACTATGCAGCGGTATTAACATAAAGCTAACAATATTAACTTTATTTGTAGCAGTACAATGTATTCACGCAGCAGTATTAACTTCCCTTTAATGCTAGCATTATAGCAGTATTAACTTCTTTTTATGCGTGGTGTACGATATCGGGCATAACTGACAGTATTAACATTCTTCTTTGTTCTATATCTGACATAACTAGCAGTACTATGCAGCGGTATTAACATAAAGCTAACAGTATTAACTTTATTTGTAGCAGTACAATGTATTCATGTAGCAGTATTAACTTCCCATTAATGCTAGCAGTAGAAATTGTCTCTTCCAGCAGTACTAATACACAATTGACAGTATTAACTTTGTATTCATGGCATCATTAATCAGACTTAGCAACATAAACTTTTACATGATTTATCATTGGCAGTATTAACTCATTGACGAGCAGTATTAACCAAGGACAACAGTACTAACAATAAACTGGCAGTAGTAAGTTACCTTTGGCAGCATAAACATATACTGAGCAGTACTAACAATCTCAAGGTAGCAGTACTAATATGATACAAATAGCACTAATAGGTCCTTCCTCTCATACTTTTTATGACACTTTATAGCGTTAGTAAAGCACCAATATTTACGATCACCAGCAGTACTATGTCTTGTGTCAGTAGTAACCACCAACGAGCAGTACAAAACATATAAGGATACCTTTTTTTAAGTATCCAGATGACACCTTTTTAGCGATACTTTTTCAGTTGCTAAACTGTCACTAATCCTTGTCTTTGCATCTATCATCTTGATGTCGTATGTTATGCATCCTTACTAGGGTTCATCATTAATTAAAAGATCGACTCACCAAAGCTAGTAGAAACATTAATGATCACCATTCTTGTTTTTATAAAATTAGGATTTGTGAATACCCTAATTGCAACGAATTGAAACAAACACCAAAAACAGAAAACATGACCATTCTTCCTTTATAGATTCGACATCAATACACCTTGTGGATCCTAGATCGAGAGCCACGAGGCTCTGATACCATTTGTTAAGATTGTTTAAGCCCATCTAGGATATGTTTTACAGATAATATAAGTACGCAGCGGAATATAAAGAACAATATATTATCAAACAAGGTTTTTCTTCATTATCATTCCATACAAGCCCCAATTCTAGATGATCAATTCTAGAACAGTTACTCTAACTAGTAACAGGATCAATGAAACATTAATCTTGAGGCTACAACACTCATTCTAGGCATTTACAATGAACCACACGCCTAGAACACACATACACTTTTACTAGTCGACTACATTTTTTGTGCACACAAAACTATGTGTCTATGATCTCTTTATATAGGGAGAGATCAAGACTTACAAAGGAAGATAAACATTAGACAAGTAAATCTTTTAAATATTTAGAGAATATCTTCTGTTATCTTTATCTTCTTAAGGAGATCTTCCAGAATCTACATATTCTCCACCAGCTTGTAGAATTCTTTAATGATGTTTTTAGTCCTTTTGTTTCATTCTTTTATTTACTTTGTCTCATCAAATCAAGAATCCTAATAGTACTTATGGTGTAAGACTGTTGAATGGTCGACCCTAAGCCTTCTTAACCTAATTTATCTTTTGACTTGTTTCTTCTAAGCTTTAGCGGTGGAGATGTGTATCCTTGCCAAGCCTATGATAGAAAACTAATCACGACTGAGAAATTGAGCGTACCAATTAAATGTTGCACCCTAGATTAGTTGAGTGATCTGAGTGTTTTCATTTCCATATTTCATGAGGAGCTTGGTTATGTACAGGTGATTGGGATAAAACGATGCTTAAACGGAAAATCCTCAACTTCGACTAGGACACATTTTTATAAACCAAAACTTTTCTAAAGTCTACTTAAGGACAAGTAGGATTCAAGTAGGGGGATATTTAATGACATAACATCACTTTATTATATCATTTATCCCATCTGTTTTGCCCACTTTTATATTATTATTGCATTATTTGGTACTTAATTGCTTTAAAGTTTATAAATACAGTAATTCAGGAGTGTTTTGTGAAGACAAGCTAAAAGGCGCATAATTTGGAGATAAAACGAAGACATTTAAAGAATGTTGATTTCTGACTACATATGCCGTATCCAACAAAAGAGATACGACGTATCAGCGCCAAGACTTCACAAGAAAACACGTTTGAACAATTCCCAATACGGCGTATCCCTTCTGTTTACATACGTCGTATCCATGAAGATAACTATTTGAAGATACAGTAAGTTAAGTAAATTGGGAAAGATATCACTGATTGATTGAGAACGTAGCGCGCACTCTGAGGAATCCAGCCCTATACGCTGTATCGACCTTGCCAGATACGGCGTATTGAGTCTTTTTCAGACATTATAAATAGAAGACTCAAAAACGAGTTTTTAGTGTGCAATATCATATTCGATATACCATACTTATTAAAGACGAATTTTAGAAGAGAAGATTAGCCACAAAGGTCAAGCATTGATCACGAATCCATAGAAGACATCGTGTAATTTTTACTCTCTTAATCGTTCGATTTTCATTGTTTGATTAGGCTTGTATAATTACAATGGTTGTGGGCTAATACCCTCAGGTATTAGCCATCTTAATGAAAGTTCAATGTTTGGTTTGTTTTAAAATCGATTTCTTAATTTATCGTTGATTATTTAATTATGTTTATCACCTCATACTTGTTTATGTGTTTGAATATGTGACCTATCATTCAACTAGGTCTAGTGATACCTAAAAAGTAATCTAGATGCTAGGATAGCTCTCCATATCGTGTTTTATATTACTGGACCAATATGATCACAAATAACGTTCTGTCTTTGTCTTTGAATTATGAGCTTAGTTTGACCGATAGGTGGCCTGTTTATGTTTCAGCAATCATGCTCTTAATTAACTGATAAAGATTTGAATAGTAGACTACTAGTATATAAAACACCGTCAAGCAATAAGTGGGTAAAGTCCCGTTGGGCTAGGGTTTTAACAGGATCACCACTGCTTTGATTCCCTAAGATAGATTATAATTAAACTAAAAGATGCTTTATGCGGATGCGTTAATTATGGCAGGATTAATCGTGTCTAGGTCTTAGGATGTTGTCCCGCCTAAGTCTTAAGATTGATATGCTGCTTCGAGATAAGTAAATCATTGCACTAAAATAAACAAACCAACATTAAACTAGATCTAACATGGCTAATATAGTTTTCTATTATTTGGCTTGTACCGCTTTTCTATCTTCTGATTTTCTTCTTTTCTGTTTATTGTGTATTGAATTGATATTTGTCACCACCAAACCTGTGCTAGTCTCTCAGGCTGAAAACCCCCCATATCATTAGACAACGTATATAGCATAGGTTTAACCAGTAAATAGACTAATTAGAACTAATTAAAATACTGATAGAATATAGGATTAATATTTCACTCTTAGTGTTCGACACCCTACTTACCGCAAAACTCCATCTTGACCGGGTACATTGCCCGTTAAAGTGTTGTTTTAGGTTTGTCGGCTAAATATAAATGTAAAACTTGACAATCAAATAATTAACCCTACATGACAGCACATCAGCTAGTCTAATACGATTAAAAATATAAAGATAAATATCGAAGCATGCATGATAGTTTCACACAGATATATAAGTATCAAATTTAATAGGCAAAATATTCCAAGTAGCATACAAGATAGAGACACGTATGTTATGGAGAATTTATCCTAAGTCACTTTCGTGATTATTTAATCATCACTATAGTACTCAATTGTTGATGATGAAGCATTGTCGTAGATCCCATCCGGATGCTCTGAAGTTTTCATGGATGGAGGATATGTTATATATTTGGATCTTTTGAGTTTAGGTTTCATTTCAATGAGGTGGTTGTAGAGACAAGTTAGTAGCATGCCATATGGCATTGGTTTGTTTGGTTGATTCTTGATGCTTATAATTCGTTTTATTACAAAATAGGTAAAATTATAAGGTATGCTCTTCATGATATTATAAATCATGTGATATGAAGATACGGGAAGGAAATCGGAGTTGTTTCCAATACCAAAGGCATTATCTTGAACGATTTCATTCCAAGAATGCATGTCATGATGGAGTTCATTTTTGTGAATTTTGTTTAGGATTTCGGTATTTCCTAGTATTGTGTTGGATTCTATAATTTCATTTGGTGTTAGAATGTAAGTTTGGTAAGGATTATTCATTTCTTGATTAACTCTCAAAGATTCAAGGGAGGAATATTCTGAGTAGGTGTAATCTCCTTCACATGAGATGAACATGATGTAAGCAAGGGATTCAAAAGAGAGTAGAAATGATCTTTTTAATGCCCAAAAATTTAGATAAATTATTTGGTCAATGTTTCTTATAAGTTCTGTTGAAGAAAAAAATTCTAGCAAAAACCTAGGACAGATTTGTTTATAGACCTCAAACATACTTTGAAGTTTAATTACTTGAAACATGGAAAGAGTGTCATCATGACTAATAAATTTAGAAGTGGCTAAACATCCTTCATGAATTATCCTAGACTCTAGATCATGAATTATAGGATGTAGATGACTTGGAAGGTATGGTTCGTTTGAGCTTTATGGTATGTAGATTTTGCTATAGTCAAGTTCTTCTTGAGACATTCTTTTCACCTAATCATAATAATTTAAAATTTTTAGTATGTGTCATTCTTAATTTTCAATTCCCTTTAAAAAAAATACCTAGTGTGTGCCTATATGCAACAAATGTGGAGTTGCATTTAACTCGACTCTAAAATAAAAACCTATGAGTTAACCCAAACACTTCTTAATTTAATTTTGCTCATTCAAACATGTTAAAAATATTCATTGATTAAATATTTTGAATGATGTTTATGAGATCATTTTGCATGAATGCAAAAACGTTTTTATAGTGTATTAACAATGCATTAAAACATATTTATGATGTTCCTAATGTGAGTAATTTCGAAAGAAAAATTGGGGTTTGTATTCATATCAAAAATTTTGACAAACACACTTAATTATGCAAATTCTATGTCTAGGGGAAGCATATTATATAACACCCTGTGTTTTCAAGTCTTTGACGACGTCAATAAATATGCTATTTATTTTTATTATTGTACGCATTTACTTGAAATTGAACCCTAAACATAAATTAAGATGAAAATTGATGTAATGACTTACAATTGAGATCTTTATGATATTTGGATTGATTATTGGTGTTGATTTGATCTTCAGTTTGAGTTTTAATGGTTGATTTTAAGGTTTGGTGGGTTTTGGTTTCGTTGTTTGTCGTCTGCGTAGTAGAGGAAAGGGGTGTTTTGTTTGTTTTTGTGAACAAAAGTGAGAAGACAGACATATGTCTCGTCTGGTGCTGGTCCCATATCGATATGGAGGCCGCCTGATTAAATCAGGGGGCCGGCCTAGATATGGGGGCCGCCCTCAGTAGAGGGTTTTTGACTCGATTTTTGACAAAAAATCTACGAAAAGAGTGACGTTTTAATTTGCATTTTTGCGAATTAAAAATGCTTAAAATACTTTAGATGAAGTAATTAAGTTGTCACGACACGGAATGGAACATTGACTAGAATCGAGACTAGAAGAAAAAAAGAACGATTTATGGAATGTGTTTTGTCATTCTAAACAAAAGACAGTAGATAGTTTAACAATTTTACGTTTTAATGGTGTATTGGTCGAGATGACAAGCGGATATTGTCGATTGGATGGACTTTGTCGATAGTGATATGTACCCTTTCTAGAAATTATCCCGAGAAAGTAATGCCCGTGAATGATGTTCTAACCCGCAACATCCCAAATCCGACATGGTATACGTTTGTTGTCCGGCAAACCGGCACAGTGAGCGCTACTCACCCAAACGGGGATGTCAATCCCAAATAGATCTATTTATAACATTCGCGCTCACAATCTAGTAATTGACAGTTCATGATAATGGGCTCAGTGGGTTATCGCTACTTAGGCAAACACGTAATCATAGTATAAAATGTACACTTGCGTCCAATTTGTAAAACAAAGCATGTTCTCACCCCAAAGATGTAAATCATTTAAATAATTGTAAAACATGGGGCTATGAACTCACCTGAGTAGGTAGTCCTCTGTGAATGATAAATATATCCAAGTATGGCAAATGAATCACACCGTCAAATACCTAAGTAAATACGGCCAGTCTTAGTCTACAAGTTTAGGCTAACGACTTAATGCATAAACTACAATAAATTGCTAGTTTATATATACTGTTATCACTTGTGTGGTGGTGCACATGTTTATTGTATTTGTCTTTACTTGTTGGCTCTTGGGGAGGTATACGACTAAGGATAGATATCGTTAATAAATATACATTTATTAACCTGATAGTTTATACACCGATAAACCTTGACTTTAAATACAATAATACTTTTATTATATTAAGTCCAGTCCGACACTTCAAGTATTTATAAAATCATTTAAGTTTTATAACATACTTTTAAGTTTCTAAGTTTGACAACTTTAGTCCTTTTTATTTAAGTTTGGTTAAATTACACTTTTTAACCCCTAACTTTCCAAGTTGTCACTTTTAGTCCTTTAACTTTACAAAACTTATACTTTTAATATAAGCTATTCCAAAACAACACCTTATGTTTGAAATATGTCAAAAACAGTCCTTGGACTCATAAAAATCAATATTTACAGTTTACACCCTTAGGTTTCCATATTTGCACTTTTAGTCCTTTAACTTTGCAACAATTACACTTTAGGTCCTTAAGTTCTCAAAACAGCCCTTTAAGTTTCAAAATTGACAGAAATAGCCCCTGGACTTTATAAAACAATTTTGGCAGTTTTAACCCACGAGTTTATAAATTTTTACTTTTAATCCCTTAACTTGTGAAAGTCGTATTTTAAGCCCAATTAAGTTCTAACAAGTGGCAAGGGGTTTTATTATATTCCAATAAGCAATACAAGCTGGGCCAGCTTATAAATAAGCTCGGATGAGCTTATTTTAGCTTATAGGGTTTATTGAACTCGTTAGAGTCCATTAAGCAAATAAATGGCCCAACTAAGATTTTAAAAGTACATAAGCTCTCATTTGACTTATATAAGCTTATATGAAATTGTTTGGCTAAAAAATAAGCTCGGATGAGCTTATTTTAGCTGTAACATTTCTTATTTTCAGGTTATTTATGACTTTAATTAATTTCATTATTTATTTTAGAGTTTTACGCGTTCGCTTTTAATTATTAACTTATAGTTAAATCGTGTAAACTAAAAATCAATGTTCAATGTAAACGGATATCAAACAAATTAAAGTTTACATCAAGCAAGTGTTATATGATTATTAGGAGTATAAATTATAACTTTTCATTATTTATTTTTGTTGGTTACGTAAAACGCTTACGTTTCGCAATAAATTACATTCGGACATACCCGGAAGCACCTTTACCCATCTACACTCAAACAAATACCCACTCTTATACCCAATACCCAAAATTTACTTATTTTGTTTAATTATAACTCCCTAAAACCGGACCTAAGTGTTTACACAAGAAATAAATACAAAACTCCCACTAACTCCTATTCTTCACATGTGAAATCTTACACTTATGTACCTTGGACCCAAATTACTAAAGATTGTCTCATCACATGTACCTCCCCCCCATTTTAGCCATGGGATGGCATAGGGAGGAGGAGAGGTCTTTTGACCTTGTCCTTAAACCACCTTAGACCCCATGGTTTCATTTTAGGTTGTTTAGGGTTTTCTTGCACACTATAAAAGGAAAGTCCTAGGTAAGCTAGCTCATACTCTTTCATGCAAGCAAATTAAATCACACAAACTCTCTCTATTGTTATCAAAACCCACGGCATACATTTTTCAATTAGGGTTTCACATATCTTTGATCTTCTAAGGCATTCCAAGCACACTAAGGTTAATTCTAAGGTTATCCAAGGTCACTCAAGGTGTTAACAAGCTTGGATTCGGGTTTAACAAGGATTTATCAAGAAAACATATCTAGGGTTTTCTTGATTAGGGTTTTGATTTTGAAAGCTTGGTTAAGGTTTATATCTTGTGTCCTTCATCCTACACATCTACTTTAAGGTCTATTTAAAGTATTTAATATTCATTCATTCATTATCTTTTATATACATGTTTGTTATATATGTTAGTCACCACCTAGAATTATTCATGTGTTATATAAGGTATTTAAGACCTTACTAAATTTGAATTTTATGTTGTATGTAGTAAAATGATACTTGGAATAAAGGAACATGCTTAGTAAAAGTGTTAAATAAATTATGTGAATGATTTACAAATTAAATGGTGTCGAAAGTTTATTTACAAACTCATGTATCAAATGATCACAAGGATATGGATTTCATTTGGACAAGTGTTATGGACTATTAGAGGACTTATTATATGTATGACATATATTAGGAAACTTGGTAAAAATAATGGTGCAAGGTTCATAAATAAAAGTAATTATAAAACTAACTTTATTAATCAAAAACCCTAATTAACTTTTATATACCTACTATTGGAATTCGACATTAAACCCATACATTTTACATTTTATTAAATTAGTACTTTTCACAAGGATCGTGAGCATGTAAAGAACTTGAAAAATGGATTTATTACGAAAAAGATATGACATTTACAAGTTTACATTAATTAAACGTATAAAAGTGATTTTATAAAAGTTATTATATACATATACCTACTGTTTCGGATCTAAGATATAAAAATAAATATTTTGTAAACCTAGTACTTTTCATAACGAATCCAAGGGCGTAAGAAACTCGAGAAACGGAATTAAAATGAACGAGTTATGATTTAAACAAGTTACGTATAATTAATAAGAGCCTAGGTTATAGAGAACCAGGTCAAATGTTTTTATTTGGACTATAACCATTTTCAAACATTACATCATACAAAAGTTCTTCAAGGGACACATACACTATTGAGTTGCATTAGTTGGTTATGCTATATGTTTTCATGATCTGTATACATGTTTATATTATACTACATATATACTATGCTGGTCTTATATAATATACTTATATAAATTTATTTATCTTTCTGCAGTCATGTCTTCTGCATCATCCGTTGTCACCTATACCTCTGTGTACACTGACTCCGAACCAGGGAGAGTCTTTTGGGGAACCGATGAGGAGGTACCCGATGGAGGTTCTCTACGAGTCATCGTATACGGATACAATGGACTTCCCATGTAGCCAGTAGCCCAGTATCCCCTAACTATGTGCCCGGACCTGAGCACCTACCATCTCCTAATTACGTGCCCGGTCCTGAGCACCCACCATCACCTATCGAGATTAGTAACATTCTTCCACCCGTTTAAAAGATCTTTGTCCAAAGCTTAAGACCATGTAGTGGATAACAAAGCCTGGTTTAGTGAAAAGCTGTGGGTAATTATTTTTGAACGATATCTTCGACAATCCCAGGTGGAACTCAGGAACCTCTCCTATGAGTCCAGCAAAGCACTTTACTATGTGGATAGAATCCGTTGCTTTAAACTTTTAATCTCCCGTTCCATGATTTCCAACATGCTTCTACCATAAACTGGAGTTTTATCATCAACCGTGAATTCCCTTTCACCGTGCCATGGCCATGTGGATTTTCTCAACGGAACAATTCTTTAGATTAAGACACAAGGAAAGTAATGGTGAACCCTACACAACTCTTGAGGAAGTTTCCAACCTGTTAGGCAACCTTACCCAACCTTGGCTAACACCTTGAAAGGTCTGACATATCTCGGGTTAACTTGCCCCGCTTACCGAAATCGTATAACCCCTTTCCAAGGTGATACCTTGAGCATAACCCTATCCCCAACTTTCCGAACCCAAGCTCTTTCCGCTTCAATCAGCGATACTCATTATTATCGATCTTGAGCAGCTTGAATTCTCTGGTTGAACCAAGACAATCTTGTTCCATGTTTTCTTGGATCCAGTTTCGACAGTCAGTTGGGCTTCTCCAACATTGGGCTCAGCACACAGTTGACGACCTTTTTGCCATAAAGTGCCTCATAAGGTGCGGCCTTTATGCTAGCGTGATAATTGTTGTTATATGAAAATTCGGCTAATGGCAAATGCTTGACCCAGCCTTTGCCAAAATCGATCACGCAAGCACGTAGCATGTCTCAGAGAGTATTGAATATCCTCCTCACACAGAGGCCGTCGTTTCTAGTAATGAAACGCGGTGCTCATTACCTCAGATCTATAACCCAAAAGCATTCTAAAAATGAACTCCAGAAGTAATATTGTTAACCTCTCATCACGATCCAAGATGAATGGAAACAGTATTTCCGTGTCTTTGCTACTAACCTGTTCAGGTACAAACCATTCCAACTTGACCAATAGGTCATCTCCCTTATTGGTCAAGAAGTGAGCAGATTTGTAAGTCGATCCACAACACCCAGAATGGTGTCAAAGCTTGTGACACCGTAGGAAGCTTGTGATATAACCCATCGTAATAATTATCCCACTTCACTTGGTATTGCTGGTTGTACTAATAATCCTGATGGCCTTTGATGTTCGGCCTTAACCTTTGCACATGTCAAGCATTTTCTAACATATGTGGCGATGTAGGCTTTTATATTGGGCCACCAATATAGCTTTTTGATGTCTGGTACATCTTTTTAGAACGGAAGGATAAAGTACTTAGACTTATGGGAATTACGGATGCATTAAACCGCCAGGATCTTAAGTCCACGTAGCAAGGTAACCAACTACTCCATTTAAACATAAGGTTCCATCGGCGCGTGGTTCCAACTTTTCCTTGGGTAATAGTCCTTTCCTAATCATACCACCTACATCTACTTCTCAAGGTCTCTGGTATCAGTGCTTTTCGATTTGAGTCTTCAAGTATTTTGTTTGGGCAGATCCAGGCCAATAGTCATAACTAAGGCCTCGAACCCCAATGGCTTCAATCCGTCCGAGCCTATGATATGAAACTAATCACCATCGAGCAATTGAGCGTACCAATCAAATGTTGCACCCTAGATTAGTTGAATGATCTGAGTGTTTTCATTTCCATATTTCGTGAGGAGCTTGGTTATGTAGAGTGATTAGGACAAAATGATGCTTAAACAGAAAAACCTCAACTTCGGTTGGGACACATTTTCATAAACTGGAACTTTTTCTAAGGTCTACTTGAGGACAAGTAGGATTCAAGTGGGGGGATATTTGATGACATCAAATAACATCACTTTATTATATCATTTATCCTATCTGTTTTGCCCACTTTTATATAATTATTGCATTATTTGGTACTTAATTGCTTTAAAGTTGATAAATGCAGTAATTCAGGAGTGTTTTGTGAAGACAAGCTAAAAGGCGCATAATTTGGAGCTAAAACGAAGATATTTGAAGAATGTTGATTTCTGACCAATACGCCGTATCCAACAAAAGAGATACGGCGTATCCGCGCCAAGACTTCATAAGAAAACGCGTTTGACCAATTCCCAATACGGCGTATCCCTTCTGCCTACATACGCCGTATCCATGAAGATAACTATTCGAAGATACAGTAAATCAAGTAATTTAGGAATGATATCACTGATTGATTATGAACGTAGCGCGCACTCCAAGGAATCTAGCCTAATACACCGTATCGACATGTGCTAGATACGCCGTATCGAGTCCTTTTTCCAGACAAACTAATACATAAAAGACTCAAAAACGAGTTTTCAGTGTGCAATATCATATTCTTTATACCATACTCATTAAAGACGAATTTCAGAAGAGAAGATTAGCCACCAAGGTCAATCATTGATCACGAATCCATAGAAGATATCGTGTAATTTTTACTCTCTTAATCGTTCGATTTTTAATGTTTTATTACGCTTGTATAATTACAATAGTTGTGGGCTAATACCCTCAGGTATTAGCCATCTTAATAAAAGTTCAATGTTTGGTTTGTATTAAAATCGATTTCTTAATTTATCGTTGATTGTTTAATTATGTTTATCACCTCATACTTGTTTATGTGTTTGAATATGCGATCTATCATTCAACTGTATCTAGTGATACGGACCAAGTAATCTAGATACCGGGATAGCTCTCTATATCATGTTTAATATTACTGGACCAATAGGATCACAAATAACGTTCTGTCTTTGTCTTTAAATTATGAGCTTAGTTGGACCGGTAGGTGACCCATTTATGTTTCAGCAATCATGCTCTTAATTAAATGATAAAGATTTAAATAGTGGACTACCAGTATATGAAACACCGTCAAACAATAAGTGGGTAAAGTCCCGTTGGGCTAGGGTTTTAACAGGATCACCACTGCTTTGATTTCCTAAGATAGATTATAATTAAACTAAAGGATTCTTTATGCGGATGCGTTAATTGTGACAGGATTAATCGTGTCTAGGTCTTAGGAAGATGTCCCGCCTAAGTCTTAAGAATGATATGCGGCTTCGAGATAAGTAAATCATTGCACTAAAACAAACAAACCAACATTAAACTGGATTTAATATGGCTAATACAGTTTTCTATCATTTGGCTTGTACCGCTTTTCTATCTTTTGATTTTCTTCTTTTGTGTTTATTGTCTATTGAATTGATATTTGTTTCCACCAAACTTGTGCCAGTCTCTCAGGCTGAAAACCCCCATATCATTAGACAACGTACATAGCATAGGTTTAACCAGTAAATAGACTAATTAAAATACTGATAGAATATAGGATTAATGTTCCACTCTTAGTGTTCGACACCCTACTTACCGCGAACTCCATCTTGACCGGGTACACTGCTCGTTAAAGTGTTGTTTTAGGTTTGTCGGCTAAATATAAATTTAAAACTTGATAATCAACTAATTGACCCTACACGATAGCACATCGGCTGCGTTTGCTTTCTTTAATTGCTTTTGAATCTTTTTGTTTTCATCATGATTAAGTCTTAAATTTGCAATTAAATTAGCAATCACAACACGCTCATCTTCATATTCTTCAGCATTTTGGTTAGCATGTTCCTCATTATCACACATATTTAATGAATTAGGTACTGTCAATCATTTCCACCACATATGTGTTATTATTGGTTTCAGGTTGCTCAGAATGTTTTCTTTTAGTGACAAACACATTATAGTCATCATTGGATTGTACCTGTTCTAATTGCTTAACATCAAGGTAGGTCCTGAATCTGCAGTTAAGACCTGAATCTTTGCCATGCTTATAATGTGCTTCTAATTCTTGTTCATCCGGCTCTTCATCAGTGCCATCTCGCCAATCACCCTGCTCTGCATTTAGCGGTACACCTTTCTCCTCCTGCTTGCACAACATCATCTTCTCCTTATGATAAGCATATCTTTTGCCAGTTTTGGTTTCCTGCACTTCTTATCAAAATGCCTAAACTCCTTGAAATTGAAACACTGTATCCCAGATTGCTGAACTACCTGATTCCCAACAGTTTACATAAAGCCCCAGCAATATAATGGCCCTCTGGATTCCCAAACTGTCTAGTCTGACTATTATTCTTGGTTTTTGGAGAAGTAGCCACCACATTCTTGTTCCTGGTGTTTGATGAAGTTCTAAGGTTGTTGTTGGTAGGTTTATAGATATTTTTGATGTATTTTGCAATGAGTGCCAAGTTTTTCTGTCTATCCTTATCTCTCTGAGCCTGTTCTGGATCACTGTCTTCATCTTCTTTAGATGCTGACTCAGATGGAGGTGTAATTGGTTTGGCTATCTCTTTGCCTTTATTTCTGGTAGGAGCATGAGACCTGGTTGACGGTGTATGTTTTGATGATGGTGCATAGGTTTTGTGAGGTTTTGGTGGTTGATAATGATCATTTGGATACTGTTGAGTACAAACAACAAGTGCGAGTGGATTTGCATTCTTGGCTATCTTTTCAGCATGAATTTCATTAACTTCATTCTGATACTATTTAAGAATGTCAAAGGGCTTGTGATATGATTCTTTGTCCAAGTCAACGGTTTACTTGAAAACTGTCATAAATCTTGACCATTCTGGCTGAAGTTGTTGGAGAAACTGTACATTGACTTGCATAGTAGCAACTTCCAACTTGTTTCTTATCATTTCATTCATCATCTTGTAGAATCTTGAATAGTATGACTATAACAACCCAAGAATTTTCATCAAATGCAAAACCTATTTAACTATTATCACAATTGTACGGGGAAATTTTTCGCTTTATTACATTACTTATATATCTCAGTATGTCATAACTAAAGTAGACGAGCTCACGCAACCTATCTATGACCATCCTATCTTCATATATGTTAAGTAAACATCATAACATGTCAAGTCAATATCATCATATCCCTTTTACAAGGTACATTATTCCTATAATGTACTATTCGTAACGTTATATCTAAACGGGCTTTAAACCATTATCGTATGCCTCTAAACCCTAATTCCATGAATGATTAATATCTAAAGTGAATGCACAAGACCCTCCACACGTCCATCTTCTAGCCGTGACACCCAAACACCCCAAAAACAATTCCACCACTTCAATCTACTATCCTATACCCTCATACTCACACCATAGCTTCAACACCTCACCTACTAGACCCTCCATACGTCCATGAACAGATCCTAAGTGTTCCTTAACTCCTTTGCCTTCAAACTACTATAAATAGGAACCTAAATCATTCATTTTTCTTCATCCCCCACTTCCTCCTCTATAACCCTTCATAGAAGCAATCCTTTGCTCTAATAGATCCTAAGTGATCTTAAGAAGTCTCAAGTACAGAAAGGAAGCAAAAGAAACCAAGAAACGAAGCCCGGGAGTCGTTATTTAGTGTACGAAGTGAAAGTCCGATTCTGATCCAGTTTCCAAGCTATCAAGCTCAACAAGGTTCTCTAAGCTTATGTTCTGCTTTCATAACGTCATAATGTTCATATGATTTGGTAAAATTTCATAATATAAAGCTGTGAACTCATAAAAAACCTAAGTGTTATTGCCTTTTTGATCCAAAAACCGTACACCGAAACCCTATTTTCTGTTTTTACTTAAACTATGAGACTTAACTTGTAAATATTGTTATATTCTATCCTAATAAGCTCTATATAATGTTAACATAAGTGCTTTGTTATGTCATGAAAGGAATTTAATTCTTAAAACCGCGTGATTTTCATTTTAAACCCATTATTTGACCGTTTTTACTTCCTAGCTTAACGAAATCGTTAAATAAACTTGCTTTTTGTTAAAACTTCATATTTTAGTTTATTATAACTTATAAATGTCTATTGAAATGTTAAACTAAGCTTACATGGCAATTTGGACATGTTTTGTTATTATAATCCATGCAAGGTTATATATCGTAAATTTCAGAACTTATAATAAAAGATAAAAGTGTCATTTTATCAAAGTTATAACTCATAGGGGTTATTATGTCCCTTTTTTTCAACGTCCAAGGTTTACTTGGTTAATCTTTCAAAGTTGAAGGACCAATTCGTAAAAATGAAAACCCCAGGGGTTCTACTTGCCAATTTTCAAACCAAGGGTCTCTAAAATGTAACATTTTGAAAAAGTATAAAATCATGTTTAAAACCTTACAAGACATAACTTTAATTAATGCTCCTCGTGCTTAACATTTCCAGATATTGATTAAAACACTTAAAACCGATCATCCGGAAGCTATATTGTACCCACTATACTTAGGGGAGCTTATATTAAAGAGGTTTCTCTCTTGGTAATTACGTTTCTGACTGAGTTGTTGGGTTTACATTTTTAAAGTCCCATAGTCCTCAAAATGTTTACTGAATGACTTCTGAATTATGATGGCCCGAACGGTGATACAATAATTCCAAACTCTTTAATCAAACTCATAACTCTTAACCAAAGTTTAAAGTTACATCTTACTAAGACCTTGACATATTCTACTCAGGTTGTGTGGTCGTGGTTGTTTACTATCATTTTGCTTATCAACTATCCCGTTATGATTTATGATCAGGTCTTCAACTTTTTATTTCAGAAATATTTATTACATCATATACCAGGTGAGATTCTAAACCTAGCTTTATTTATTTACAAGTTTTATAAACCAGACGAGGGGGATACATGTTGTTACAACTCTTTTTATCATATCATTTTATCTTATAACAATGTGATTGTTTTTCAATGACTTAGTGAGTTCGTTAACCTCACTTTTATCTCTTTATGCTTTCATAAACCCGCAAGGGGGATACATGCTATAAATAACGAATACAAATGTTTTACCAGACTATATGCTAATCTGATGTATCCTTACAATCAATGTCTAAGTTATAAATCCTACAAGTCATTAAATTTGACTACAAGTCGTTAAATTGACTATGGATGTTAATCTGTTAGTATCATAAATCCTACAAGTCGTTAAATTTGACTTCGAGTTGTTAAATTGACTTTGGATATTAATGTGTTAGTTTCATAAATCCTACAAGTCGTTAAATTTGACTTCGAGTCGTTAAATTGACTTTGGATAGTAATCATAAACGCACCCTCTCATATCGTCGTCATATATAGAGATGGACGACCTATGAGTGTTAAATTGACTTTGGAGGTTAATATGTTGATATATGAGCTCTTCGAGTCGTTAAATTGACTTTGGATAATAATGTGTTGATACCAGACAAGACCAAACAGACCAAACAAGGCAACAACGGGATAATACATTGTAACTATGATTCGGGTATATAATAACATGACCCAAGAACATAACCATACCATTTTCATAATAATTGTGTTTGTACAATTATTATACTATAACTTGTATTCAAATTGTTTATCAAACCTATGAATTTCACTCAACCATTGTGTTGACTTTTTAGCATGTTTATCTCAGGTAATTGAGCAAGTTGCAGCATGGATTGGCATGGGCTCGAAGATGGCTGAACTGTTATCATTCAAACATAATGTTTTAGATTTTGGGACCTGCCTTTGTAAAACTCTGATTTGAAATGAATGATAACATATCTTTTGAATAAACGTCTCTTTTGGGTCGTTTTCTATGATTATGATTGTTGTATCCATGAAGTAATACCCTAGATTAGCTTCCGCTGCTATATTGTAAAAATGGGGGTGTTACAGATTGGTATCAGCGCCATGGTTATAGAGAACAAGGTCAAAAACCTTAACTATAACCACATTTCTTTTTCAGCCATCAAAGTCCTCCGTGCCACTACATTCCGGAACAAGTATGTAAATATACATATCTATTATACTATTACATAAATAACTTATGTTATTTACAACTAGGTTGTTAATAGAACGATGTCTTCTCCCAACCACTCTACTTTCGATATTGAGGATGCTTTTTCCTCTATGAATATTCTCAACTATACTTCGGTCTCATCGGATTATTTCCCAGCTTCATCAGGAAGCAATTCTTTTAACTCTTCGGATAATATGATCCCACCAGTATTCTCACCTTTCTACAATAATACTTATTTGAAGGACGTACAAGCAATTTATGCTAAGGAATCCCCTATTTCATCACCAGATCCTATTACTTCACCAGCTATTTTAACTCCATTTCTGGTATTACCACCATCATTACTATTTAATCCTCGATATTTCTTTATTCCTGAAGAACTATTTACTAACTAAGGAAGCAAATCATTCTCTTCTCTTCCTCAACTACGTTATTTAATTCATCTCGGAATCAAACTTGTAATTTGGTATCACCATCTTCCTCAGTTTATACTTCTACCCCTCCTCAGGTATTTGAAATAGGAAAATGTTCAGATAAGATGTATCTGAAACATCATAAGAAACAAGTCGAAGATATCTTAGATGAACTCTATCTTCACCGCATTGAGAGAATGGAAGAAGGACGTATAAATGGTAACGAACTAAAGACCGAACTTAAGAAAATCCGTACTCAGATTATCAACTTCAAAAGAAGCGGTTAGGGCAAAAGGATAAGATTGCTTTGCTTAACATAGAATTTCCAATCTGGAGACATCTTGAGAAATCAGTAATCACCAAACAGATAGAGGATTATTTAGGCATGTCATTCTACCGGCTCAGAATCAACAAACTCATAAACTAGTTATAACTTGTATTCCTAAGCAACGGGAGATGTGGTTTAATAAAATGCTTGTCAAAATCTTGGACTGTACAGTAAAATGCAAGTTTAATTTATAAAGGAAATCCCGGTTTCATACCCTTATTGTTTCCAACTTATCCTCTCTCTTCCAAAAATAACCAATTTATCTCCATCTTGTATCATTATCACTGTCTTCTGAAATTTACCATTACTTCTATGTGCTTAAAATCAAAAATAAGCATTTCTCTAAGCTTTTTAAGGCATCAATTTTTCTTTAAAGTATTACCTTTCTAAACTTGCGATTCTTACTACAATGTCTGCTTATGTTGATAGAATGCCTCAAAGGGATGTCAACATCCGGAAAACACCAGCATAACTTTTGTGATGCAATCGGCAACTGACTCTAGAAGCACAAGCTGCAACAATGGCAAATGCTAGTAATCCCAACAGGAACACCGGTCCTACTGGAACTCCTGTAGTAAAAACGGGAAACTATAAAGAGTTCATCAGCTGTCAACCTTTCTACTTTAATGGTACGGAAGGAGCAGTTGGCCTTATCCGCTGGTTTGAACGAACCGAATCAGTATTCTCTCGTAGCAGATGTGCTGAAGAAAACAAAGTAACATTTGCTACTGGTACTCTAACTGACGATGCCTTGTCCTGGTGGAATGCATATGCCCAGCCTATGGGAGTAGAGCAAGCCAATCAAATCACCTGGACTGAGTTAAAAAGGCTTCTGACGAACAAGTATTGTCCCCGGACTGAAATCAGAAAAATGGAAGAAGAACTTTACAATCTGACTGTAAAGGGAAATGATCTTAAACCTTATGTTAGAAGATTCCAAGAATTAACAATCCTATGTCCGAACATGGTGCCAAACACCGAGAAACTCTTGGAAGCTTTCATCGGGGGACTACCTCGAAGCATTGAAGGAAATGTTACTGCCTCTAAACCTTAAACTTTGGAGGAAGCCATTAACATAGCCCAAAGGCTAATGGATCAAGTAACCAAGCATACTCCAGTGCAAGTATCAAGTGACAACAAACAAAAGTTTGATGACAGAAGAACTTTTAACAACAACTCCCAAAGCAACAACAACTACCGTAACACCAACACCAACAATCGCTACAACAATCACCAACTATAACAAAACCGAAGGCAAGAAGCTGTTAGAGCTTATGCTGTTACTCCATCTGGAAACAATAGGTATGCCGGAGACCTCCCATTATGCAAGAGATGCAATCTCCATCACACCGGACCTTGTACTGGTAAGTGTAATATTTGCAACAAGGTGGGCCATTTGACCAAGAACTGCCGAAACAAGAAGCCAGCCACTGGAAGTAATCAACTACCAGTGACAATTATATGTCATGCCTATGGAGAAAAAGGGCATTATACAAATCAGTGCCAAAAAACCAACATCAATGCCCAGGGAAGAGCCTACATGCTAAGAGATAAGAATGCTCATCAAGATATGAACGTGGTTACGGGTACGTTTCCTTTAAATTAGCATTTAGCAAAAGTATTGTTTGACTCTAGAGCTGATAGAAGCTTTATATCCATATCTCTTGCCTCTATGCTAAATATTCTGTCTATTACAATAGATACCTTTTATGATATCGAAATGGCTGACGGAAACTTAGTAAGCACAAACACCGTTATCAAAGGCTGCACTTTAACTTTGTTAAATCAACCTTTCAAAATTGATCTCATGCCAATTAAACTCGATAGTTTTGATGTTGTCATTGGTATGGACTGGTTGTCCAAGTATCATGCCAAAATTCTCTGTGACGAGAAAGTCGTTCACATTCCTATCAACGGCGAAACTCTAATCATTCGAGGTGATCAAAGTAAAACTTGACTAAATATCATATCCTGTATAAAAACCGAAAGGTATATATCCCGAGGTTGTCAAGTTTTCATGATCCAAGTAATGGAAAAGAAATCAGACAAGAAAAGACTAGAAGATATCCCCGTAGTCAAAGAATTTTCAGATGTTTTTCCTAAAGATCTACCTGACCTTCCTCCCATTCGCCAAGTAGAGTTCCAAATCGACTTAATCCCCAAAGCAGCGCCTGTAGCTCGAACACCTTATAGATTGGCTCCTTCAGAAATGTAGGAGTTATCTAACCAACTTCAAGAACTAGCAGACCTAGGTTTTATTCGACCAAGTACATCGCCTTAGGGAGCTCATGTCTTATTTGTTAAAAAGAAAGATGGATCTTTTAGAATGTGCATCGATTACCGAGAGTTGGATAAACTTACCATAAAGAATCATTATCCATTACCCAGGATCAATGACTTATTCGATCAACTTCAAGGTTCAAGCGTTCACTCAAAAATCGACTTAAGATCAGGCTATCATCAACTAAGAGTAAGGGACGAAGATATTCCTAAGACTGCTTTTAGAACAAGATACGGACATTATGAATTT